>RDRW01000377.1:450000-620504 GCA_007896445.1 Puccinia hordei
ATCCAATTTTTCATCAGCCTTCTGTGTCACCTGTTTATGCAGGCAGGCTTACAAGCTCATGTCTGCATGCTGCTGTAAATACTGCGGTGAAATAATTAAATATGTTGAAACAGAGCCAAGCCCTGATGTGAAAAAGGTATTTCTTGGTGGAATTGAAGTAAGAATTATGGCCTTTCTGGGCTCTTCAAGCTAAAAATAGTTTACCAAATGTACATTTTTATTTTTCAAGACTGAAAAAAAACCATTAGGGGGTATCAAATATGAACAAATCCAAAATTAAAACCAATGAATTAGGTTTTTCCCCAAAATTTCAATTTTGGGAATTCTGAACTATTTTATACATATATCCATGGTTTTAAAAATGGTGGATTTTCAAAATCAGTTGATTAGATAATGGTGGATTTAGTCATATTTGATACCCCCTATTAACTGCAAATACTACTTGTTTTTTGAGATACCAGGGTAATAAACCTCAGAATAACTTGACCTTCAATTAATCATCTTAGATCCAAACCTGAAAAAATCTCATAGAGACCTCTCAACCTTCTGAAAGCTATATTTTTTGTTTGTTATGGCTCTTTTCCAATTTTCATTTTGTACTATATATGGTGTTGCAAGTGCCGCTGGGCACACACCCAAGTTTGGCCCAAAAATGGCCAAGCGCGCTGGGCCAACTCTAAATCCCGCTTGGCCCACTCCCAACCCCCGCTTGGCACATAGCCAAGTTGGGGTGGGTCGGGCCCAAGCCTTGCTTGGCCAAAGCCAAGCAAGGGTGTCATGCTGGCCAAAACTGATACACACCTTGTTTCAAGGTGTGTATAATTTGGTTTTTTTTTTCCATGGTCTCAAGTCAATTTTTTTTTTCTTTCTTTTATTTCTTAAATAAACATAACTTTTTTTTATTTGTATTTTATTTACGATTATTTGAGTTTACATGTTTTAAATTGAAAGAGGAGAAGAAAATGCTTACCTTATTGAGTGACCTGAAAAAGGATCCAAAGAGTATTTGATCAGCCCAGAGCTTGGGTTTGGCCAAGCGGGACTTGGGCATGTGCCAAGATTAGGGGGCCACACAAGCTGGCCTATCAAGCCCCCTGGGCACAAACCCAAGCCCTCTTGGCGCGGTGTCAAGAGGGACTTGGCTTGGTGCCCAGCAACGCTTGCAACACCATAATTTCTTGGTTACAATTTGGATGGTCAAGATTCATAAAGAAGCCATCCCTCTTCCCAGAAAAATACAATGAATAAAATCTATTGATCTATTGAACTTCATTCCAACTCTAGTAACACTCAGAATGAGGAGACCAAGACTGAAGAGACAAAATTTGCTTTTATAACCAACCCTTAAGAATCTGATGAAATTTTCATTGTGAAAGAAACATCCAGCTAATTTCAGAGAATCTTTCTATCATCTAGAAACATGGGGTTCAGTCAAATCAACTCCCAATATTGTCCCCCACCCCCATGTATATACCTGGGTTTTTTATGTATTCTGATGCCCTGCTGGACCCATTTTATTCTAAAAAATTCATCTAAAATTAGAATAATAATTATCAGAATAAACAAGGAAAAACATTTGAATAAATTTGCTACCATGTATGTTTTTTTTTGGATTTTTCAAGTCATTTTAAATTTGTGTTTGTGTTCTGAAACAAAAAAGACTGATTTTAGGAAGCCTTCTACACACCTCTTTTATCTCAAGACCTGATTCCACTCCATTACTAAAACATTTAGGTAGCTGATAATATGTAACAAGAAACAATACATGTAGACTGTTTGGGATTGTAACAAACATTTTACATGTTTAGCAGTCAATTTTCTATCAAGGCCACCACATGGCCTACATTTTTCATTTTCTGATGCTAAATTATTTCTTAAAGCTTCTGGGACAGCATTTTGTGAAAAATATCTGTGCTCTAGAATGTTTGTGCTTCTGGCAACACTGGGTGGCTAAGATATGCTACACTATTTGACCACAAAATGTGAGTGTAGCAAATTTTTATTGTGCCATAAAATTTGTAGGGCTAGCTGATGCTACACTCTGCTAAACTAACAGTGAGAATAGCAAGAAATTCTCCAACCAAATTTTGTTTAGTTTTAGCTTTGGAAAATCACCTCTATGCTAAGACATATCATAATATTTTTGCCAAAAATTTCATATGTGGTTTAAAGATGGTATACAGGTGGCTGGAGAGTTCTCAAAAGCACAATACATTGTTAATAGCTATACTAATTTTCCTGGAAAAAAAAAATTAAAATGAGTGATGTTTTTTTCTTATTGCTCTTATTCATGGGTCTCAATATTGTGTCTTTGTTTATGGCTGATGAATATGAAAAATGGATATGTGTATAGACAAAAAGTTTGGCAATGATTCATCTCTGACTGCCTTGATATTATCCTTATTCCCTGGACTGATCTTTTTTGTTTTTTTTTGGGGGGGGGAGGGGTGTAATTACTCTTTCATATTGATTTAGAGGAGGTTCTTCTGTTCCACTACCTTTGCATAGCATAGCTGAGAAGGGCACTATGAAAACAGTTGGTAAGCTGAGAAGAGTGCTACACTAACAGTTGGTGTAGCTGAGAAGAGCACTAGGCTAAAATGTAGCATAGCTTTAGTTCCAGATAAAACCACTAAGAATTTATTGAGATACCTCAGTACAAGCATACTTGTCAACTGGTTGATAGTGATGATTCAGATTTTAAACCTAGTTGAAACCTATTGTATCATAGTTTAAATAGTAACACTTTTAGTCTGTTTCTCTTTTCTCTTTTCTCCATTCAGTTTCATTTCTGACTCATCCAAAATCTCAACATCTTAGGTGTGCTTATCTGGTCTTGTCTCTCTCTCAGCTTTGTGTGATTATTGACACAACATTTGCGGTTGTCTTCAAAGGTTTTTCTTTTTCTTTCATCATTTGTTTTTCATTTCATAATCTTTCTTATTATTGTTTATGAAATCTCATTCAGTTTCATTTCTGACTCATCCAAACTCTCAACATCTTAGGTGTGCTTTTCTGGTCTTGTTTGTCTCTCAGCTTTGTGTGATTATTAACACACTTGTGGTTGTCTTCAAAGGTGTGCATGTCTGGTCTTGTCTCTCTCTCAGCTTTGTGTGATTATTAACACACTTGCGGTCATCTTCAAAGACACTCTACATACCTTTTATTTCTATACAAGTAGCTGACAGGAGATTTCTTTACCATTAACCTTTTTCCAATGGTACTAATAGTACGCTAACCACTATTTTTTCTGTCAATGAAAAATCTTTAGTGTTACCTGCCCAAATATCCAGCTAACAGCACCTTGGTAGAATAGCTCAAAAAGCTAACACTATGCTACACTAAAGCTAATTTCAGTGTATTGGGCCTTTTGGGGAATTTAACAAAAATTTGAATCTCTGAGTATTTACCCAGGAAAATGTGGAGAAAAAACCACTGTCAAAAAATATATTTTGGAATTTTGGAATTCTGGAATGAATGGTAAATATTCTCATTACTTTTCTGTAGCCCAAATATTTATGTGCAAACTATTTTTTATATATCACAGATTCCAACCTGTTTAAAATTTTGAAAATACCACCAAAATGTGCCACAGGGACCTCAAATTTGGGCTCAATTTTATTTAAGCCAAAAGACACTGGAAATTAATTATCAAAGCAAAAAAAAAGTGTGGAAAAATAGGGGGTGAATCATTGTAGCCAGGTTTTCCATGTTTATACCTACCTGGCTTTACCAGGTATGTTTTTCCCCTAGACCTGTGTTTAATATACATGTCTTTTTTTTCCTAGGTAATGGATTGGCCCAATTTGCCTAAGCATTCTTCAAATATTCTTTGATTATTTATGTAAAGTTTTGGTACTTTGAGGTCTACAAAAAAAAATTGTACCTGTTTTTTTGTGTACCCAGTTTTGGGGCTTTTGACTTTGTCTTATGTTTTCATAAGTGCAATACAGACTCACTACCTTGCCATTCAGGTACATGAATTTCAAAAACAGATGGTTTTCACCCTTCAAATTGAATCAACATGATGGATTGCCACAAGGAACACATCACTTGTGGTGGTAGGTGTGTAAAATTCTCCCTTTATTCTCTGATCACAAATTTTGACAGCTCCTATGACATCCAGTTCCTCTATCTTTCCTTCTTCCTCATTCTCTCTCTACTCATCTTCTTTCTTCCCCTTGATACTCAACCTCTTGAATTTCACTCAACTCATATCAATCTCTTCATTCATCAACAACCCTCAACACAATCAACTTCAATTCAACCTCATCAAATTTTCCCAGTGCAAAAATCAAAACATCTGTTTTAAGTGCTGTACTTGTGCAAGCAAAACAATAAAACAGCTTTTTTGATTTTTGATTTTTGTACTCTGTGCAAGTACAGCAATTAAAACAGCTGTCTTGATTTTCTACTTGCACAAGTATAGCAATCAAAACAGCTGTTTTGATTGCTGTACTCTCACGAGTATAGCAATCAAAAAAATTGTTTGATTTTTTAGCTGAGAAGAGCACTATTCTAACATTTAGCATAGATTAGAAGAGTGCTAAACTAACAGTTAGCACAGCTGAAAAATCAGCTAACAGACAGTTTCTGCAGCATAAACATTTTTTTCAGTAGCACTAACACTACACTTAGTGCTCTTTTTTCTGCCAATGGACATTATTTAGCATTAGCTTCCCAAACCTCCAGCTAACAGTAAATTTTTGTTGGTGTAGATAAACAAGCTAACACCACTCTACACTAAGGCTGATGTTAGCATAGCAGGCCCACTGCTGCTCTCATGACAGATTTATGCCATGTGCATGGTGACATGACTATGTAACCTGCAACACAATTATGAAATTGTTTTGCACCAGTTGTGTATCAGGATTCTATGGTTTCTGACTGTGCAACTCCCCAATTTTGTCAAGCAACACCTGGTTGATGCCAATCATACAGGCCTGTGAGACTTCTGGGTTTTCATGGGTTTTTGGCCATATTGCAGCTTCAGGGGTACTAGTTTTAGCTACCATACCATAAAATAAGATCCATGGCCACAATGGGAGAATTCATTTTGCCTAAAAGCTTTGGTTTAGCAGGAGATGCTAAACATGGTTGACTGGTGAAAAATCAATCTCAATCAATTTTCACCTGCAAATAAGTTTATCCTGTCCTGCTAAATTAATAATTTTAGATAATAGGAATACCTCACCCAGCACTATGTCTCCCCTGTAATAACAGAGTATAATTACTTCAAAGAGAGCAAGAAGTCCTGTATTTGAATCTCGGCAACCAACCCCTGGCCACTGCACCCTCCAACATGAACAACTACACAACCCATTTGTCATTTTCAATCCACATATTAGTTGTCCCCCTCATCTCCTTCTCTCCCCCAATTAAACATCTGCTTCATTTTCAACATCTGTCACCCAGTCAAAAAACTAACCTGAGAAGGTTAAAAACATCCCAGCCACCACAACCCAGTAAATCAAATTGTCTGGATTACCACATACAGAACTTGGGCCACATAAAAACAAGCACTGGAAAATTGTTACAACTTAAGATTGTAGTTGGAAACCATGATATTCATAGTATGTAATTTCACAGGCAAAAAAACAATTCAGATTATGTTAAAGGGCAGTGCAACCTATCCACCATTCATAACTCATTTGTGCACGCACTTATAGTTAAAGTCTAAGACCTTTCCCAGGAGAACTAGATGGGCAATAAAAAGCTCTTGACATAGACCTGCGTTTGTTTCTGATTGACTGGATAGATAGTATGGATAAGAAGGGCAATACTCTTGTATATGCTATAAATGTTACATATTCAACATCTCTTATAAGCAGTTCAGCATGAATCATCAACAAAAGAGTGAAGATAATAGAACGCTTTACACATGGACGTACAGACAACCGGTAGGCGATAAGGGATGTATTCAATCTTGTTCTTCAGGGGGAGGGGGATCCTGCTCTTCTCTTTCTCTTTGATCGCGGAATCCTTGATGGTTGAGCAAGCCACCTCGAGCGCCACCCTGCATGAATCTCCCAGCGAAGCCGATCCGAAAGGAAGAAAATCGGGTGCGATTGATAAACGGAAGACCGTACCAACTCGCCTGGCCACCAACCTGTTCATCTTGTTGCGAGTTCGATCCAGCGTCGCCGGAGGTTTGCTTGTATTCGACATTTTTCGCTAAGACGGCTAATCCGCAATCCCCGTCTTCGTCGTCTTCCAGCGAGAAAGCCAAACAACCAGTGTGCCAGCCAGCTGCGGTGACTGAAAATACGTAGCGACGGGCCATTTTGGCGGGCTTCTGATTCAACGAGCTACCACTCGCTCCAGCACGGTCGGCTAGATGATATTCGGTACCCGTGAAGCTCTGCACTGCGGTAGGCATCTGGGTGCCCAACTCATAGCGCTCTACACTGGGATGCTCGGGAGTCTGTAGCGTAGAGTCGTTAGGAAGAAGCTTCCTGTGAGGGTTGGACGAGTTGCCGAGTCCTAGTGCACCTTCAGAGTAGCTTCCCCACGTTAAAATTTGGCCATTTGATAGAAGGGCGGCATAATGGTAATCCCCCAGAGTAACTCTGTGAATGATGTTCATTCAGCTTTGTTGAAATGAGATGACTTTTTAAGCTGGTGGCTCAACTGAATAACTCCTCTATTCTGCAAACTGGGTAAGATCTCAGGCTTGCTATGGTTAGTATTTTCCTTCTTACCAAAAAAGACGAACGAATTGTTCTTTGTGATATGCTGATTTTCCGATGAGCTGTCGACACTATACGCTACGAAGGTCCTATACTGAGCCGAGATGTGTGTGATCTTGGGTTCAATCGGATCTGTCGAAGCTTGCGATGGTAGAGCCTCTACCAGACCTTGCCGTAGTTTATGGGGTTCACAGAACATCGGAAGATATTCCCATTCTCTCTCCTTTGTGCGGAATGCTTGCGATATACTCTCTCGATAGGAAATCTCGTCGGAATGATCCTGAAGTTGCCTCGAAACTCGCTGAGGGATATGGCGCTCGGTATTTGAAACTCTTGAGATGTCTAACTTGTAGATTTTTCCCGCAGCAGTCAGACAAATTATAAAGTCTTCGCCGCAAGCCTACAGGAAATTGATGGCCGCTGTCAAAAAAGGGGGACCTTGTCTGAGTTGTTGGAGGATCATAATTTATGCCTACAATTTTGATTATTTTGTCTTTATCATGCTCGTTGTCAGGCAAGTCAGGACAGCAAATGATGCGGTCTTTCGAGTCCAGGTCGTAGACAGTTTCCATAGTCTGATCAGCGGGTAATCCGTTAAACTGGGAATCCAAAGCCTGGGTTATCTCTAAAACCGTAGGTTCTTTCCAAAAATAGATCAAGCCATCTGATGACAGTAGGGCTGAGAAATCCCAACTTGCACAGATCTGAGCTACCTCCTCAGTTTCCCCAGAATGAGCTTCCCAAGGGGCTGATGTGAATTTGGCCACTCTACTCCAAGAGTGCCATTCATAAATCTTGCCTTCATCCGAGATACCGCAGGCGTGAGAGCGACCACAAGAGATCGCTTTGAATTTGGGTAGGTTCCTAATCTCCAACATGACTGGCTGGACTTCAGATCTGGCGCAATGTTTTTCGAAAATCGATTTACTTTTAGCTGTTTTGATTTTCATGATGCGATATAAACCCAACTCACTGTCTGGGCGAGTATCTGTGAGGAGGCGGGTTCCAACCGTCTAGGCCACTGAGGGTACCCCAACACCATACGTTGCCGTTGACATCCAAGCCGTGAAAGCTCCACCCCCCGGCTTGGAGATCTATGATGCCAATCGATTCAGCTTTTCGAAGTCTTAGTGGCGTCGGCACTTCGGTGTAATGTGAGAGGACCGAGCCGAGTAAGTCTCCTTCATCCTCTGTATTCAACCCGAGTCGCTCGTTCATATTCTGTCCCCATACCCAGACCTGGGGTTTGCTCAGCTTTCGATAGAGCGTCTTGAAACCGGTGATCCGACCGGTCGAGCCAGTCGGAAATCGATAGTCCTTGGCGATCTTGCGTTTCCATACTAATTCGGTTTGATGAATCGACGAGTAAAGGAGCCGACAGGTACACGACAAGGCAATTAAGTCTCTGGTAGGTAGCAAGACGAGGATGGAGTCAATGAGAAGATCCAGTGGAAGTGAGCTAAAACCGGCTGGAACAGGAGGAGCCATGGTGGGCAAGATGTGGAGGTGGCACGATGAGCAGGGTCATTAAAGCCCTCGGGGGGTGAACTAAGTGAAACTTGCGTCGCCCTGTGTGACAGGCAGAGGTAATGAAGCAGAGAGAAATAGTGTTATGATTATCCGGGATGGAAATTATCAGCAACTATTAAGGGGATTCAAAGTTGGTCCACGCGTGGATGCAGTCTTTTTTACATACAGACTTGCACCCCGCAATAAGAAAATATTGGTTTGAGCACCCCATTTTCACAAATTTTCTTGCAAGTTAGCAAACCATCACAATAAATCCATCCGAAACCATACAAAAAATCCTCTGAAAACATCATCCAGCCTTGACAAACCAAGAGAAGGAAATCCATCAAGCAAACAACTCCAATAGTACGGATGCAGATCAATCAATCACTAATGAAATCTCTCTGGAGAGAATCAGATGAAGCATCAAGCAAAGAAGGGATATCATCAAGAGTCTCAGCAAGTGACAATTCCAGAATTAAATTATATTATTGAAGACAAACTGTAGTGTTATTATTAAGGGATTAATTCTACTTTTCCCAATAACTCTACTATGATCATTCAATTGTTAACCTTGTTTATATTATTATTAAGTTTTTTGTTTTTATTATTAAGTTTTCAATTTAGCCTTGATCAATTCTATCTGAATAAGAAGTACTCAACACCTATAATGATAACAGCTCACTTGTTTTCATTACTAATTCATCTTGTTTGTGTTAAGTCTCATTCATTTCAATCTGCATGAAATAGAAAATCTAACCCTCACTTATTTTACACATTTTTATGGGCAATAACAAATGACAATAGTGATTATATAATTTACCCTTCAGGGAATAGAAAATCCAAGTCTCATTTATTTCCACATTGTTGTGAGGAATAAAAAATGAGAATACTGTTTTTCTTTAAATAAATCAGATAAAGAAAGGTATAAGAGGTAATTAAAACTGAAACAGATTGTAATATTTAATTATAATTTTCTAGCCACTTTTGTTTCATTTGTTTCTTCATAATTCTTAGTACCTCTAAATCTTCAAGATTTTCACCACATTCTTTCTCAGATGAAATAAAAATCTTGAGGTCATTCATTTTTATTTTTCTGGCCACCTGTTCCTTATCAAATGCAAATTTATCTTCCTCTATTCTAATATTTCTCTTTTCTAGTTCCAGATGGCAATGAAATTCTTGTCTTTGGAGATCTGATTTCCTTCAGTCACAGCCGCCAGTTGTTTTGTTGAAAACATTAGTGTGCTTTGTGAGCTGGAGCAATTGATCATCTTTCACATTTTCTGGAAGCTGACTGAGACAGTTCTTCTTGGAATACTTCTGGCCAATAGGAATATTGAGTTTTGAAGAGGCACTAGAGTGGGTTGGGGTACACAAGCTGCTAGCTGGGTTGGGCAGGTCAGAAAACTGCAATAAGTGTAGCTTGTTAGCATTAATGATAATTTCATTCTTTGTATTCATTCTACATTTTGGGGCAAATCAGATCTTCTCCCAGGCCAAAATCAACTTGAATGGCACCTTGTTTTGGTCAAGGTATATCTGTAAAGAAGGTATCATCCCATTGGTTGGGCTAGATCCGCTGTGAGAGTTACATTCAATTGATTACTAGATGAAGCTAAATTTAAGGGTGGCCATGTTGAGAGAAGCTCAACTGAAATGAAACAAAATAAAAAATATTTTTTTTTATTGGATAACAAGAACCATTGGATACATGCCTCATCCAAATTTGGTTGTAGTCATGGTAATGCACCTTTCTGTACAGGTTGAAATTGGCCTCAGCCAAATTCCTCACTGGTTTGGTTTACAGAAAACTTGGGTTGCTCACTTATTTTGAGCCAAGATATAACCCATTGCTCTTCCTCCTGGGAAAGCCAATTTGGTGATTATTTTTTTCTCTTTCTTTTTTGTTGGTCAAAGTATCTGCATAAAAGGATCAAGGGAAATATTCAGTAGGTTGATTTGAGATAAGATGGTAGAATGGAATAAAATACTTAATTGTAGTTGTTTTTATTCCTTGTTGATTTTTATTGATATTGAAGGATGTCATAATTTTTACCCTACCAAGCTTGGCAGAGGTCCCTAAATTTAAAGACTTGGACAGAGAAAATTGCCATGTCACTAGTTAAAGAGGGCTACCAAGGGCAAAAGGGTGGAACATGGGCGCTATGTCTCTGTCAAGTTGACTCAGAGAATCCACAGCCATCTCTGTAAAGTGTCTTGGTAGGCCAACTTTACAGAGATAAAGCACCTGTGCACCCCACTTGTGGGCTCTTTAGCCCTTTTTAAGTGAAGAATCTTGAAGATTCTTGTCAGAGGTCCCTAAATTTAGAGTGTTGGAGTGTGGGGGCATTTAGCTCAGCATTTGCAGAGTCCCCGTACCAAGCCACAAGTGTGTGAGTTCTTGGTAGGGTAAACATTGTGCTTGCTAACCTCTCCAAAGTTGTGGAAAAGTTAGCAAAATAATTGTGGATGCTCTTACCAAGCCATTTTACAGAGACAATTGTGGATGCTCTCAGTACTTGATTGATTAGAAAGATGCAGGTAAATTGAAAGAAGCAATTACTTTTTGTTGTTTTCACGCGTTGTCATCGGAGCAAAGGTTGCTTTAAATTTTACCCTGCCAAGCTTGGCAGAGGTAACTTGAGAGACTAGGACGGAGAATATTGCTGAATCTCTAGTTCAGAGGGTTACCGGGGGCACGAGGGTGCCGCGCAGGTTGTGCCCAGATGGTTTCTGCCATTAAACAGGAGACAAAACTCAATAAAACTATGCTAGACCCACCCAGTCCGCAACCTCCCCCATCTCGGCCCCTCCCTGTCTCCCTCATCCAGCAAAAAAATTCAAGAAAATATAGCATCGACGTTCGAGAAAACCGACCAATCCACCAAGTTAGGCCATTGGCGAACAAGCAAATTCCCCTCCTTCCTCTCTCATAGCTTCGCTCGTCTCCAAAAACTCGACCTCGCCAATTCTGCGGTCCGAGTCAATTTTCAGGCTCTTGTGGAACCGACCGACCACTTCAAATATTTCCACAAATCAAACTTTCAAGCTTCAGCTGCAACCCTCTACACTTTTGGTATTTTCCAGCACCAAGCAAGATGGCGGATGGTCAGTCCTCCATTTCCTATTGCGCTCCTGTAGTTAACTCATGGATTCTCGGCTGATGACTTGACTCGCCTCAAACCACTTTAGCGTTTTTGTCCTCCGTCAGCAGGGAGCTAACCGAAGATCGAGGTTAGTACAACTTTCCTTATACATTTGCTGGCTCTGGCACAAAGATGGATCTTGGGCACTCGATCCTTCCGGTGCACCTTTTTTCGTCTCATTGGTAGTACGCCAGCGCACCAGGCGACCATACCGCCCCTTGTCTATTCCGTTGGCTTTTCATTTTACCACTTTTTTCCACACCGACATCACCACAGGCACCTCCCAGAATTCAGTCTTTTGATCTAGCTGCTTTTCTACCTGTTCTTTTTTATTTTTTTTATTTTTTATTTCTCCACGTTCCACAGTACTCGCTCTCTTTCCACCAAGCGACGTTGGCTCGAGTCTGCAGCATCGTAATGTTCATCAAAGCATCAGCTTACCAATCACTTATCCCTTTCCTTTGCTTTCCAACGGCTCATGCTCGCCGTTCTCCTCCTTCCTCCTCCCCTTTCCTCTTCACCACACTTCCTAAACAGCTGTCTTGTGTTGAAGCAACCAGAGCATCTTCCAGTTATCAATCTTACTACTGTCTATCGTCCTCCCTAAAATCATGGCCTGAGTGGCCACTCACCTGAGATCAACTAACCTTTTTCTCCCTGACGTTGACTACCCACCGACCTGTGGCACCGACATTGCGACGTTTTGGGAATTCCTTCCTTCATGTTCTCTAACACCCATCTTTCTTTTCACTGCGTCGCGATTTCCTTCTAGGACATCGATCATCACATCGATCGCGCGACGAGGACCGACCACGGCGCAGGTCCCGCTCTCCACATCGGTGAGTCAACTTTTACCCTTCCTCCTGTTTGTCATGTTTCTAACAGATACAATTTCGAAAACAAACTGATCCAATCCTGAACAGTGAAGACAGACGTCGACGGGACGAAGATCCTGAGCGAACTGCTGAACGCAGCAGTCGTCATGCCGAACGTAGCAGTCGATATGACGAACGGGACCGTGATCGTAGTGAAAGGGAGCATGGGCGTGATCGCGATAGAGACCGCGACAGGGACAGAGATCGTGATCGTCGTAGCTCGAGGTATGATGACCGAGATCGGGATCGAGACCGTGATCGAGGCCGCGACCGAGACCGAGACCGAGGCCGTGATCGTGACCGCGAGCGTGATCGTTACTCTCGCCGTGATGATGTTAGTAATGGCGGTGGTCGCAGACGTGGAGGTCATGGTAGTTTCGGCGGCGGCGGCGGGGGAGGTTTTGGTAATGGTGGTGGGGCTGACGGCGGTGTGTTTGGTAGCCCAAACATAAGGCGCAGTCCGACTCCTGAAGGCACTATACCCATATCTAAAAGGCCAAGGAAATACACCGCGTGGGATGTGAAGCCTCCTGGGTACGCAAATGTATCTGCCGTGGAAGCCAAGATGTCAGGTATGTCTCTCGTGTAATCGACAGTAATCGGGGGCTCTCTCCCTCTGACACAAAGTGAAAAAATCCCAGGCTCTTTTATGCTTCCTGGACAAACGCGACCTGCATCTCAAACCCCCGGCGGTCCTGTTAATGGAGGCAATGGGGTAGCCCCAGGTAATATGTCGATGAACAATTCCAGTTTCCCCGCGCATCCACACATGAATCCAAATCACCACTGGGTCAATCCCAATCAGCAGAACGCTCACGGCCATTCACAGATGACGACACAGCATCCTAACCAGTTCCAAATGAATTCCATGGGTCGGGATGGCAGTTTTGCAATGCCAGGCTCGCTTCCCCCTATTCATTTCAAGCCAGCTCAAGGACAATCTGGTCCTGTTGCTCAAACCCAATCCTTTGCCCGTCAGGCTCGCCGACTATACGTTGGTAACATTCTTCACACAGCTAATGAAATGAATGTTGCCGAATTTTTCAATGCCAAGATGAAAGAACTTGGGCTTCTTGCCCGAAATAACGAAGATGGCATGGCGATCTCGATTAGCGAAAATCCCGTCGTTGCAGTGCAGGTCAATCATGAAAAGAATTATGCTTTTGTTGAGGTAAGCCTTGAGCTTTAATCACATTCACGACGCACATTCCTGTGTTTCCTCTAACAGTTCCCTTCACTTTTGTTATTGGTCAGTTTCGAAATGCAGAGGAAGCGACCCATGGAATGTCATTTGATGGAATAATATTTCAAAACCAAGCCCTCAAGATCCGAAGGCCCAAGGACTATACTGGTCCTGATCATGCAGGACCCACCCATATACCTGGAGTTGTGTCAACAAACGTGCCAGATTCGCCGAACAAGATCTTCATCGGAGGCCTCCCATCGTATCTCACCGATGACCAAGTTATGGAGCTACTCAAATCATTTGGAGAGTTGAAAAGTTTCAATTTGGTAAAAGACACGAGTAGTGGTGGTCACGTCTCCAAAGGATTCGCATTTTGCGAATATGTTGACCCAGATCTGACGGATATCGCCTGCCAAGGGTTGAACGGGATGGAGCTTGGGGATCGGTATCTAGTTGTCCAGCGAGCTCAGATCGGACAGAACGCCAAGAAGGAAAAGGAAAACAACCCTGATGGGCAGCGGAACAGCTACAATCAATTCAACACTTTTGCTGGCGGACAAGCTACTGCGGCTGCTTCTAGTGTCCTGGCAGCTGTCAAGAGTGGCGAAGGGGAGAAGACGCGAGTGTTACAAATGTTGAATATGGTTAATCAGGAAGAATTAGTAGATGATCAGGAATACAGCGAAATCCTGGAAGACATCCGTGATGAATGTGGTGCGATAGAATACCTTGTCTCCTGATAATGCTTACATCTCAAGCCCATCACAATTTGACTAACTTTGTTCCAAGTTTTGATCAGGTAAATACGGTAAAATTGAAGATGTCAGGATTCCAAGGCCGATCAGAAACGAAAAGGGCAGGATTGATTTAAAGGCTAGCGAATTAGTCGACGGTCTTGGTAAAGTATTTGTTATGTTCGAGAAAGTGGAAGAATGCGCCGCTGCTCTCTTGGCCATCGCGGGTCGACAATTTGCGGGTAAGCGGTTGGAAATTTGACATTTGCGTTTGGTGTATGAATCAGAGCTCATTCGAGTTTGCCGTTTTATCTCGTAGGTCGTGTGATTATATGTGCCTATGCTTCGGAAGACGCCATGATAGAAGGATCAAAGCCAGAACAGCCCCCAGAAGAAGAAGAAAAGCCGGCCGAAGCAGAACCTGATGGAGAAAATCGTGAGACGAACGCTCACCTAGGAACATGTTAATGATTGTCATAGTCTGGTTTTAGGATTAATTGCCAAAAGGTCTAGATTATAATTTAGATTTATTTGGTTTGTTGTGGCTTTCAACCCTGCTTCAAAGATCACCGACAGTTGACATCGATCTCAGCACAGCCCCCATTTGTCTTACATTCACGCTGTACGCATAAGAGGTTCGCGCCATCAGCTCTCCGGTCCTTCGAATCCCTGTTTGATCACCTAATCAGTTTGGTGGAGCTTATCTTGGATGATACTATGATGTGCAGCAGCGGTAGATGAAGAGACGCGCGGGATGTCCATCTCCATCACCGATTTCACATTTGAGCAGGCTTGCCGATTGCAAGATAAATTGATGACCCTAATGAGTCGGACTCCTTCATTGCGCTTATAGATTGCTTTCATTTTTTAGTAGTGTCCAGTGCCCACCGCACCTACTTTGAGTCAGACCCATGCTACTTCGTTCTACGCAAGCCTGCGACACCATGGTGCTACCCTATATGAAACCCCAGAGTCATGTGTGGCCAAATCCTAAAACCAAAAGTTGTGAGTTTAAAGCTGTGTGACCTGCAGAGGAAAATCAATCTCCACTTTTAGCTGGACCTCGCTTGCTTTCCACCATTTCAAGGATTAAATGTGTATGATATCAAATTCAACCCAAATCAAAGAACCCCTCCGAAATAAGCAGAAAACTCCCTTCCACAATAGTAGCCTTGCAGGCTCTTCATCCTCAACTAATGGACCCTCCCAATGCTGTTAACTCAGGCAAGCATGATTTCAGGTTGCCCACTATGGACTTATTTACATATTTTTTTCCATTCTTGATCATTTCATCACTTACTCATTTGCAGTACATACAGTTTTGTTTTCTCATCAGCCCATCTCCATACTTGTAGCTGGTGTAACTGGTGTAAGAGCATCCACCCTCGTCTCGCTAACTTTTCCGCAACTGCGGAGAGGTTAGCGAGTGCGATGGTTACCCTACCGAGAAACCACGCCCTCGTGACTCGGTAGGGGGCTCTGCAGCTGGCTAACCAAGCGTCCCCACCCTCGGGGACTCTCCAAGTCGGTCGGTAAGCGGGGCTGTAGGGGGGGATCGAGGATGGCATTGTGGGAAAGGAGGGATCTTACCTTACCGAGCTCGTTAGAGGTCTCTAAATTTAGAGACCTCTAACGAGAATCTTAATGATTCCTCAGTTAACAAGGCCTAAAGAGGCCACGAGGGTGGTGCGCGGGGGCTTCGTCTCTGTAAAGTTGGCTTACCGAGCCACTTTACAGAGACGAGGGTGGATGCTCTAACAGTTCTCCAGGAGGATCCTACATGCATTCCTTGATTTTGCATAACAACACTCTACTGAAACCTGATGTGATAGTTCCCACCTATCAATTCACACACCTGATGACATCTGAAACTGTGGCACTGCTACCAAGTCTGATCCCTCTGTGTTTCAACATTCCCACTGGCTCTTTTGATCCTCTCCTCATTTTCCTTTTCTCCTTTTCTCCTGTTCTCCCAACCCATAAATGTCATCACCCATTGACAAATCTCATCACCTCCTCTTTTCTCATCCCTTTTCCAATTCCTCCCTTCCTTGCCTCCCTATTTTGTCTCACTCACACCAAAACTCTCAATCTATTGCTGTATCTCAACTCAAAAAATGTCTTGTCCTTTTCTCAACTTGGTGAGAAGTGAAACTCAGCTACCTGATTACACCTGCACCTTTTACTAATCATTTTCTTTCAGTCCTGTGCTCCTCTTGTCCTGTCCTTGATCTAAAATATCATGTGGCTGTTTTTTTTTTCAGAACTGGTTCTTGTTTCTCAGAAATTTAAGTCTTAGGTCTTCTACACTCTACCCCAGAAAATTGAATAAGGAAAACCAAATACATAAGGTAGAAGTGCCACTTTTATGTATGGAACTCTGGCTTAATATCTAGCAAAAATTCAGGTACTATCATTGGCCTGAAGCTTATCAAGATAACACCAAATTGATTTCCACAAGGAATGATTTTAAGAGAGGTTATATTATATTCAAAGGTATATTTAGGCACATTTGTAATATAATTTGGGTTTATGTTAAACAAGTTTCACAACATTTTATATTTCTCTCTTTGCATAGCAGGACTGCATATTTCCATTAATATCCAAGAAACTGACCTTATAAACCACTTTTTGGAAGGGCTTCTGTGTTCCAAGTTGTCAGAAAAACTTCTTGTTGGGGCAAAGCATTCCCAAAAAGTGTTTTTGGGAGGAATAACTCACAAAACTTGCCTTGAGTACTGTTTCACCATAATGTATGTGTGTATGGTTTTGCACCACTACATATCCAAAAAAAATAAAAAGGTCAAAAATATGTAATCCAGAATCTTATTGTTGTTTTATTTTAGGGCATTAATAAAAAAAACCCGGTTTTTCCGCGTTTACACCCGGTTTTCTGCGCAATTGCGGCTGCGCAGTAAACCCGGTTTTCCGCGCCCACACCCGGGTTTTTTTTTTTATAATTTTTATTTAATATTCATAAGGAGGGCGGCATTTGATGCGCACAACCTCCCCAAACATACTCATCAAAAAATCATTAATTGATTGATAAAGGGGGGGAAGGGAAACTAAAGAATGGATTCTTAGTACTAGTACTAAGAATTAATCCATTATTAGTACTAATAATGGATAATTAGTACTAATAATGGGTTATTAATACAAATAATCCATTATTAGTGCTAATAATGGGTTATTAAGGATTATTAGTACTAATGATGGTTTATTAATACTAATAATCCATTGTTAGTATTAGTACTAATAATCTATTATTAGTACTAATAATCTATTATTAGTACTAATAATAGATTATTAGTACTAATAATAGATTATTAGTACTAATAATAGATTATTAGTACTAATAATAGATTATTAGTACTAATAATAGATTATTAGTACTAATAATAGATTATTAGTACTAATAATAGATTATTAGTACTAATAATAGATTATTAGTACTAATAATAGATTATTAGTACTAATAATAGATTATTAGTACTAATAATAGATTATTAGTACTAATAATAGATTATTAGTACTAATAATAGATTATTAGTACTAATAATAGATTATTAGTACTAATAATAGATTATTAGTACTAATAATAGATTATTAGTACTAATAATAGATTATTAGTACTAATAATTTAGTACTAATACTAATACTAATAATAGCTAATAATAGGGGGATTTTTTAATTTATTAGAAAAAAGATTATTAGTACCGGGTGGATTCAAACAAAAATCATAAAATTCCAACCAATGAGTTCAAAAAAAAAGTATTAGTCCTATAATATTCTACTCCCTTTGAAGTAATATAAAAAATTTAAAAAGCTGAGAAATCTTCAAAATCAAGCCGTGGGGAATTTTTTTCAAAAAAACCAGGTGGATTGGCCCAAAAGTCATGAAAATCCAACCAATGAGTTTAAAAATAAAATGTCTGTCTCATCAAATTATACTCCCTTCAAATTGTTATAGACAAATTAAAAATGATTAGAAATCATGAAAAACAACCCGTGGGGATTTTTTTTGTAAAAAACCGGGTGCATTGGCCAAAAAAAATAGAAGACCTTGTTTTTTTGGAAAATAAAAAATACCATAAAATTCTAAACCCCTTAAAGTATATTAAACAATTTCAAAATCTTGACAAAAAATTAAAATCCGCCCGCAAAAAATTGAATAAAAAATCCGGGTGTAAATGCGGAAAACCGGGTGTACTGCGCAGCAATTTGGACGTCGCTGCTGCGTAAAACCGGGTGTAAACGCAGAAAAACTGGGTTTTTTTATTAATGCCCTTATTTTATTGCATTTGTATACAAAGGAGGAAATGCAGAATTCTGTCCAAACTTGAGCCAAGAAGAATGGCTATTCCCTTTGCATGACCCATTCTTCCACAGAAAATGGGGAAAACAGATCCAATTATCAATGCGACAGATCTGGAGTTTTTCAGCCCAAAGATGGTACTCAATTGGGGAAGACCAAAAAAATTGCCCGTCCTTTCAAAATTACTGGAAACTTCTATAAGAAGAGAGGCTAATTTCAAATCAGGATTAAAGTCCTACCCACAACCACCCAGCTTCTGAAGATCCTTCAATCCATGCCGTCCATTGCTGATTAACCAACGATCAAAAAACCACTGTTACCCAATTAACCCATTCTGGAGTTTGCCCCTTAACTGTTAAGACAGCCTTATTTCAAGACACCAATTTCCCTTCTTCTGTAACCCTCAAAATTATCTATAATCATTGTAACCTCTTGCAATCCACCCAACTTGAAGGTTGTACACCCATTGAAGCTCTTGTTCATGAGATCCGCCATAATGAATTCTACCACACAATTGAGACCTCCAAAGGCCAAATGACCCCTTTTTTCTTTGCTCATCAGAAATCCCTTGACTTGGCCAAACAAATTCCCACTACAATCCTCCTTGATTGCACATACAAAACCAACAAGTTAAAAATGCCCCTGCTTCACATAGTTGGTATAAACTCTTCAAACTAATCTTTTTCATTGGCTTTCTGTTTCCTTTCTGCAGAAGAAATAGCCAAATACACTTGGGCCTTGGATAATCTTCTCATCTCAATGAAAAATCAATCTCCATTGGTCCCAGTCACCAACAACAAGGATGCCCTAATCAAAGAAATTGATCAAGTCTTCCCAAAGCTTCACATCTCCTCTGCTCCTGGCACATCATGAAGAATATAAAGTCCAACTGCTGCAAGAATTTCAACTCTGAAGAAGAATGGCCCACCTTTTGAAACCATTGGAATCAATTACTACATTCCAAAACCGTTTCTGAATATAACAAAAACTTCACTCAGCTTTCTATGACTTGGAATCCACCCAATGCTGACTACATAATTTCCAACATCCTCCCTTCCAAAGAAAAAATCATAGCCTGTTTTGTGGACAAGAAACCCCACTTTGGAAACAATATCACCTCTAGAGTTGAAGGTCTTCATGCATAAATCAAACAATTTATCAACTCTTCCACTGCCTCATTTGCTGCTGTTTTCAAACAAATTCATCAAGCTGTGACTATTCAACTTCAAAAACAATACATCAAATCCTCTCAGAACTCTTAAAAACTCCTCACTGGCCTCCCCCTTGCATTTGTGATCTAAATGGCACCATCTCCCACAATGCTCTGAAGATCATCCATTCTCATCACATTTCCAAACCTCCTCCAACCACTTGCACCGGCCATTACACGTCTCACATGGGAATCCCTTGCATTCATCAAGTCCACAAAGCAAAAGGCCTAGGCAGAAAATTCACCCATCATACTTTTCATTCTCAGTGGCATGTTAAAAAGGATCTTGAAGTGAGTTGTCTAATATCAATTCCTGGTTTCTGTTTCTTTTACATAGTTTTGTAGTTCTAATTTTTTTTTGGCCTTCATTTATCTATGAGCAGAAATTAATCTCAAAGAGGACAAAGACAATGCATCAAGTGACAATCTACTTCCCACCAAAGAAAATAATGAGGAATTTTTTTTAACAGATATCTTCAAGGAATTCCAAACCTTTAAACCTGGCAAAGAAAAATTCTACATTGGCAAAATGAAGAAGATCTTTCAAGGGACCTACACCACAGTGGCCGTCCAGGAACCTCTCCATAGCAAGGATCACCAAGGACTAGGAAGACCAAAAGGCACAAAAAGGAAACACAAATCAACAACTTCAACACAAAGGTATCCTTCAGGATATGAATACACAGAATTGGAGAATAAAAGAAGAGGAACACCAAGGAAGCAAGTGATAGAAAACAAGTTATTTATTCATTTTTCTCTTGTCTGTTTTTCTGTGGTTATTGATTTCTAGTGAACTTGTATAGGACCATTTGGCAAAGACAAAAGGACATGGTAGACCTAAGAAGAGGTATGATTCTGTGGAATCAGAGATAATCATTCATTTTTCTTCTTTACTCAAAGATCACATCTAATTATCCTTGTTTTTGAGGCTGTGTCAACAGAAGAGGAAATTCAGGAGGAGTCAGAATCAATTGGAGAACTTCCAGAGGTGGATGGAATTTTTCAACAGGACTCAGATGATGAAGGGTGAAAATTGAAGACTGTAAGTTTGTTTATTTAAATCTTGAGTACATTATACTGAAGTTACGTGAATTTTTGGTACATCAGAGGTCTGGAAAAATACTCAAACATGTGAAATTTGAATAAGTTAAAAGGAACAAGACAGATGACAAATCTTTGAAAGAAAATGAAGCTTATAGGCCTTTTGATGTAAGTTTCCCTACTTGTTTTTTGAGATATCTTTAATTCTGAGCTTAGTGGTTATCTCTTTCATAGACCTCAATGACTGCCAGCTCCATTTCTAATCCTGACACCTATTTTTCTGTGGCACTAAGTTGGAGTACTTACAATAATGTGGCTATTTATTTGGTTAGTAATTTCCTTTTATTTAGTGTTCCTTTTATATAAAATTAATCTTTTCTCAATTTATCCTTCAGTACAAGTACAAAGACAACATTCATCCCAGAGAAGCCATCCAACATCTCTCTAGAATTACTGATGTCAAATGCAAGGGGAATTTTGGATTTCAAGCTGCTGCAGTCAGCATGGGACCTTCCTCAGACAAATGGATGAATATTCACAAGGAAATGAGAGAAGAACTTAGATCAAACCCATTCTATTCAAACCATTGGATTCAAGAAAAAATATGGGGCTCAAACCACAAGGATCAACTCAATGCACTCTCTTGGGATGGAAAAGGGTAGGCCCCACTGAAGTACTGGATGAACTTCCCTGCTCATGGATACTTGATGGCTGACACTTAAAAACGACCTGTGATCTTGTTTTCTGATCTAATGCCCTCCATTTTTCTTCATCTCTCTTCTCCACCCACCACCCACTCTTACATATGTCTTGTACTTGTTCCTAGTATTCTACACCACATCAGCTTCACTTTTAAGGCTGAAATATGGCCTGCCCCTAGGATTGATCCATATTGGCAACATTGGGCTGCAGAGGAAGGTCTGGTATGGAATATTGAATTTTGGTCCCTTTTGCTCCAATCAGAACATTATTCAATATTATATTCAATACAATCATCAAGTTAGAGCTCAATCAAAACTCAAACTTCAAAGCCCAGTGCCGGTTTTTCCTTTCTTTAGTCAATCAATTATTTCAATCACTAAAGAAAGGAAAAACCGGTAAGTCACTCAAATGATCAAATCAAATACTTAGCTCAAAACTTATGTTTCTCATGTTTCTTTTTTCTTTATGATCATTCACTCTTTCTCAGTTTCTTTTACTTGACTCAAACCATCCGTTGTTGTGCCACTCAATAACACTCCAACTACTACTGAATCTTAATAGGTACTTCAATCATATAATCTCTGTTTCTTATCTATTTTATCATCTATGTTTGTTATTAAACTTATTTCTTTTCATTATCTCATTTATCATTTATATTAGATTCTTTTAGCTTAAATATTCATCATTGTCGGGCATCATTAACACCTGTGAATCATTTCATTGTTCAGGTGAGAGTTAGTGTATTTTCATTATATGTTTCTTTATCTTTCTTAAGTCAATCAATTATTTCAATCACTAAAGAAAGGAAAACCCGTTTCTTTTACTTGACTCAAACCATCTGTCGTTGTGCCACTCAATAACACTCCGACTACTACTGAATCTTAATAGATTCTTTTAGCTTAAATCTTCATCATTGTTGGGCATCATTAACACCCGCGAATCATTTCATTGTTCAGATCCTTGTCAACGATCCCTCCTAAAATTACATGGAAAGAGTGGATTCAGCCCAATTTGAACCTTGGGGAAAACATTATTTTCCCTCCAAAGAAAAGATCTACCAGGCTTAATAAGATTCTTGATGTTGAATAGTTATTTAACTATTTTCCTTACCTTGTGCCTTATATTTCCATTTCTTTGTCATGAAATCTGATAAAAATTCACCTTTATAATCAGTATTTGTTTCCAATGAATTCTGCACCCTCTAAAGTGTAGGAAACATTTACAAACTCCCTGAATATCTTGAAAGACAGACGTGAAGGTGTTTGGAAATAAATTGGGTCCAAAAATCATAAACATCCAACCAATGATTTTTTAACAAAAGGTTAGTCACATTAAATTCTACCCTCCTTAAAGTGCTGTAAATTGTTTTAAAATGTTGAGAAATCCTGAAAATAAAGCTGTGGGGATTTCTTTTCAAAAAAACCAGGTATTGGCAAAACAAAACAGGAGTCATGGTTTTTTTGCAAAATAAAAACCACCATCAACTTCTAAACCCCTCAAAGTGTAATAAATAAATTTTGAATTTTGAAAAACAATGAAAATCGGCCTAAAAAAAATTAATTAAAAAAAACGGGTGTAAACGCGGAAAACCGGGTGTAAACGCGGAAAACCGGGTGGAAACGCGGAAAACCAGGTGGAAACGCGGAAAACCGGGTGGAAACGCGGAAAACCGGGTGTACTGTGCAGCAATTTTTATGTTGCCGCTGTGTAAAACCGGGTGTAAATGCGGAAAGCCTGGGGTTTTCTATTAATGCCCTTTATTTTATTTTATTTTATTTTATTTTATTTTATTTTATTTTATTTTATTTTATTTTATTTTATTTTATTTTATTTTATTTTATTTTATTTTATTTTATTTTATTTTATTTTATTTTATTTTATTTTATTTTATTTTATTTTATTTTATTTTATTTTATTTTCATACTGTACTTTACTTTATTTTATTTTATTTTATTTTATTTTATTTTATTTTATTTTATTTTATTTTCATTTTCATTTTCATTTTCAATTTTGTTTTTATTTCATTTCATTTTAATTTTAATTTTTAACTTATTTTAATGTTAGGGGGTCCATAAATGTACCTGTTTTTACTGGGTATGGCTTCTGCCCCAGACCTGTGTTTATACCTGGTTTCTTTCTGGATATTGTAGTGGCCCAATTTGCCTATATGTTTTATTACAAGAAACAAAACCTCAGTTAGTATTTTTTCATTTATTTTAAATTTTTTGTACCTAGTTTATTTTGCATACCCAGTTTTCTGTGTTTATACCTGGTATTCTTCTATCATTCAACTTATTTATTCTATAAATGGAATTTTGGAATTAATGTGATCAAATTACATGGTCATTTCACACGTGTCTGCCTGTGGAAACCTGTGACACATTCCACAATTCAGTTTTCTGAGTGCCTACCAGCTATATTAAGCAATATGGCTGAGAATCACCTGCACTCCCCATGATTTTCCAAGTTTTATGAAACTGCCACCCTGGAATCCACTCCGCATGTACCACAAACTACATTGAAACTCACACAGCTCCCAGAAAAACCACAACTCCCTCAAAAAATCACCAAAAACCACAAAAAGAAAAGAAACCCCCACAATAGGGGTATCAAATATGACAAAATCCACCATTATGTAATCAACTGGTTTTAAAAATCCACCATTTATAAAAATCATGGATATAAATATGTAACAGTGCAGAATTTCCAAAATTCAAATTTTGTTGAAAATTCTAATTCACTGGTTTTAATTGGATTTGGTCATATTTGATAACCCCTAATACACATATTTCACACCAAAACCTCCTGGTCACCTTAAATTCTTCTAGAATAATTTTCTCTTCACAAATTTTTCATCCAATCTTGTTTTTTTTCTTCTCCTGAGCGTTCCACCACCAAATCTGCCCACCACCAAAAAAACACCAAAACAACACCAAACTCTTTTAAGCTTCCCATGAAATCTCAACTCCTTTCTTCTTTTGGCTGTTTTCCCACGAAAAGTCACCTACAAATCACCAACCTCACTGAAAAAAAAGTAGCTCAACTGCCTGCTGTTCAGCCAGTTTTTTTCACAGATATTCTTCCAAGTTTTCTCATTGAATCTTGACTTCCTCTCTGATCCTCACTTTTCTCCACAAGACCAAAACAAAACAAAAAACAAAACACCAAAAAACCCAAAAATGTTATAAATTTTATCCTATCTTGAATATCTTCCTTCTCACTTTTTCCCCACAAAATCACTTCACCACTAAACATTACTCAATAAAAACCGGAAATTTGCAAATATTCCCCACAAAATGTCTCAAATCCCACAGAAACCCTCCCTAATTTCTGAATAATCCTGACACCACATCTCATCCCATTATTTGTGCTCCTGCCTCCTTACCCCCATCCCATCTCAATTTTCCTTCTCCTTCTGAAAAATCTCCTCTAAGCCTTCCAAAGAGCCTATTGAATATTTTCCTCCAAATAGTCAAATCAACTGATCCTTTCAACAATCCTCTTGAAGATCCCTCAACTAATCCATCCAATTATCCTCCCAAGACCCATCTCTTGCCATGCCTCCCCTTCCTGAGAATATATTCCATACTCAGGAGACATTTTATGCAAGTGAAAAGCTTTCATTGGAAGGAAATAAAGCCTGACTAAGAACACTTGAATACAACTAGACAAGATGAAAGGGAAAATGATCCAAAGTGCATGCCAATTGCAAAATTTGTTGGAGAAACCAGAATACAAGTGTATGATGCAAGAAAATAAACCAAAATTGGAAAGGAAGTTGGATAAAAAATTAGCTTAACTTATGTGATGTATGAATAAAGTTTCCAGGACCTGGCTCAAGAGGATCCAAGGTTCCTCTGTAGAAGAGATACTTGTACTATCCCCAGGGGGGGGGGGAAGTTCTGCATGGATATTCCAAAGCCCTTTGGTTTATTGAATGTGAAGGTTTCAAAGTTGGCACAATGCAGCCACAGAAATGTGTTTTGGATAAGATCAATGGAAAGATATGTGACAGAATTTTCAAGAAGATCTATGCATTAGAAGACCGCAATCAACAGCAACACAAATTGTTTGTCCTTTTGCCAATTAAAAATCTATTCCCCAAAAAACTATGGGTTCCAATGGCTCAATTCAGGTACTTCCTGTAACTTTACAAGACTTTCATTGGACAAGTGCACCCCAAGAAGGCAATTGTTGTAGCTCCATTGGATTTCATTTTGTTGGCTGCATATTGATAGTTGCACCCAGGGACCTTTGGAATCGAAAAGGATGGGATTACACTTGTGCCATGTGAATATGTGGCTCTGCTTGACATCTCAGATAATGCTGACTTTATGTCTCAAATGATTAACGTTTCTGCAAAGTGATAACCCACTATTTCTTGTCATCTTTGTATGGATCTCATTTATCCTTGCTTGTATCTACCCATGGCTTAAATTTTGCACATCCATCACATTAAAAAATTATTGCATTGTATGCAAAATCATGAATAAAACCCTTATTTCAGCCATCCCCCACCAAGAAAAAACTAGGATCACTTGTCTACAAGTGACATCAGAAATTACAAAGGGGCCTTTGTACTTTGATATGTCACTTGTAGACAAGTGATCATTGATTTTTCCTGGTGCCTATTTTTTCAAACCCTTTGCACACTAGAGTAATTCTGGAACATGAAACCATTAGGTGTGATGAAGCCAAGAGTTTTTTTTAAATTAATCACATCCTTTTGGTAGGACAGGAGGAAATTTGGAATTGCTATTTAAATTCTGTATACAAGCAGGAAGGAATAAAAACGTCATTGGTAGGACAGGAGGAAATCTGGCATTGCTATTTACATTCTGTATACGTGAGGTGGTGGTTGCAGTTGAAATATTCTGGGGGGGCGGGGAGGGGGGAGGCTGGGGATGCAGGGTGACGTGAAATCCCCTGCAAACAGGGGATATTACACCATCCTGTCTATGTATACAGGTGGGGACGTGTGTGCCCCCACCTATATACATAGAAAGGGTGTGTGGTGTGCACACCCTTTATATGTATATGGGTTGGGGCATGCACCCCCCTACCTATATACATAGATAGGCACACACAGATATGGATAGCACTAGTAAAAATAGATATGTGTTCATTCCCAAGTTGTTGTTTCTTTTTCTCATTCACTCTCATCATCTCATTATCTTATGCCATCATCTTATCATTTTTCATATACCACACAATTGCACAGTCTGGTAGTGTTAGCTCAACAGACTTAGAAACAGAAATATCTGTTCCAGACATTTAACAATATGTACAGGTATGGTGTATCCCATACCTCTATATGTAGGAAGGGCCTTCGGGGCTGCAAACCCTTCCTGTATTTATGAGAAGGGAGTGTGGGGTTGCATACCCTTCCCAGGAGAGGTTTGTGGTTTACATGCCCCTCATCTTGGCAGTAAAGAGAAAGGGGAAATTTGTGCAGTGGTATACAACCATTAGAGAGTAGTGAAAGAGTGCAAAAGACGAGCCAATGTAACAAGTAACTGTTTATATAAGGAATGTAATGTAACTAGTAACCAAGAGGATTTATTTATGTAATATTAATGAGTGTAATGTACAAATTCAAACCAAAGAGGGTATAAAATAATGTAATATATGTAATATTTATGTTTTATGTATATACTGTTTATTTATAAATCAATACAGTGTATAATTTCCTATGGTGCTTAGTGGTGGTAAAGCTATGTGCTTGTAAGTGGTAATATTCTACAAATGTTAATAGCTACTGAAACAAAGGGAAATCAGGGGTACTGTGAGTGAGTGACTAGGGGGAATTGTATATGTAGAATCTGATTTTGTAATAATAATGAAGTGTATGTAAAGAGAAATATAATTTTTTGATAAATTTATGTGAAAAGTTATTGAATACTACAATGGTGCCATCACAGAATGTTTCCTCAATACTAGATCAGAAAAATGCCTTCCTCCTAACTCCAATGTGGGAAGCAGACATTACCCTTACCGCACTCAGCACACCATGGGGGCTATATGAGTGGGTAGTCATGCCAATGGGGCTAATTAATGTACCAGAAACTCACCTCACATGACTAGAAGAAGCCTTGGGAGAACTTGTTAACCAAATTTGTGTGGTTTACCTTGAAGATATTGTGATCTTCTTGAAAATTTTTGTTTAACATAAGAAACAAGTCCACCAAGTACTAGAACAAATGAGTGTGGAAAACGTGTATTGTAGCCCAAAGAAAACAAAAATCTTCTGACATAGAATTCAGTTCCTCAGACATTGGATATTGGCAGATGGTGTGTTTCCAGATGGCAATAAATTCAACAACATTGTTTAATTGGTCAGCCCCCCAGATGGAAAAGGGTGTAAAGAAATTCCTTGGAACTTTCCAATGGATGAAAATTTTTGTCTGGGGCCTGGATAAATACATTGGTACTGCATTGATACAGGAGAGGCTTGTGACTGCGCCAGAAGAATAATTCTACTGTGTGTGATGAAAAAAACTGTTGAAAATATGAATACTCTTGACAAAGCACAGCACAGTATCACAGGAAAATCTTGGGATGGTATGGATATTGATTTTCTGCCTGGAAATTTGAAGACTCCCAACAAAGCTACAACAACTCCTGACAAAGCCCCAGGTGACATGGACATTAGTTTGCGGCCCCTAGAACCCATTGAGTTTCCTGGTCCCATCCCCATGGCAAACCTTCTCAAAACTCTCACCAGATTTTCAGCCAATCATGAGATACCTCTGGGTTCAATCAATGATCACCAGAAGAAAAGGCTGTTGGAAGAGGGTATGATGCATTGGAATCACTTCTTTCATTGCATGCATACACCAACAACTGAATAATTAATGTTAGGTCTACACCAAGGGGTGGCTATGAAATTTCAGAATAGCAAAAAGGAACAGATTTGCACAAGTCTTGAAAATCTATTTGAATGATTGATCCCAAGATTTTCTGTAAAAGAAGTATATTTCATTCTGTGGTATCCAGGTTAAGAATGTTAAAAATTAGGCTGCCACCAAGACATCCCAGCCATCAATGACCCCTTGAAACACAGGCATTGAGATATCCGGCACCAACCCTTACCTTGCACAGTTCTTTGACTTGACTTACTCACTGAAACTGTAAAAGAAGCATGAGCAAAGGGCCCTGAAGATGTCTCAAAGAATTACCAGCTTCCTGCCCATGAAGATCCAGATATTTTCTAGGCTTCCCTGGTGCTTTTAATTTCCTCAGTCTCAAATTGACACAAGCTTTGTAAAGAAATCTTAAAATTTTATTGCTATAAACCAAAACCAGACTGATAGAAAAATATGATCAGAATCAACAACACAGAAAAGAATAATGAAAATAAAAGAAAGAAAGAAATTTACCACTAATGAGATGTAATATGTAAGAAACGAAGTGAGGACTTTTAGAGCAATGAAGAGGAGAAGATAACAAGCAGACTATAAAAATGAGATAAAAATTAGTGATTTACGCATCAAACAAAGAAGAAGAAAAAGAAAAAAAGAAACAAACAAGTTGAGGAGTCTTTGAGGTGATATTGATAATAAATAAACCTATACTATGTTCTTGAAGAAGTCTGAGAGAAATAAAGACGAGATTGATTAGATGATGATGATGTTCTGAGTGAATCAAGAGACTTTACAGTATTGTCTTGAGGTTTTGAGATCTTGATAGTTCTTGAGGTCTTGATGTCAATTGTGAGTCAAGGCTGTTGAGTGAAAAGGTGTTGATGAACTGTGAATCTTGTCGAGGTTGATTTTTGAAGCAGGCAATACTTTCCTGTTTTTAATCCTAGAGCAATCAACCCTAACCAATAGTTCTTGCCCTTCTCATTGAGTAACTGAGCGCATCACGGAAAAGGGAGCACAGAGCGTGGCGCAGAGTCAGAGCGCTCTGGAGAATATTGATAATTCAACAGCCCTCCTTGTTTGATGAGGAAAGAACTGTTAAACATCTGTCTTGAAGTTTTTTTACCGAAGGCAATGGAGCGGCTTTTGTAAGTGAATCGGCTATCAGTGCGTTTGAGGTAATAAGTTTCACATCAATTTCCCTCTTCTTGAATTTATCTCGAAGATTCTTGATCTTGATGTCGAGGTGCTTGGTTTTTGAGTTTGATCCGAAGTGAGTCAGTTTCTCTAAGAGACCTTTATTATCAATCAAAAATAAAGTAGGACTGAGTTTTTTCTTCCATAGTTCCTCAATTAAGAACTTCAGCCACTGACTTTCTTGCTCTCCATCAGATAGAGCGTTAATTTCCGATTCTGTTGAGGACATAGTGATGTTTCTTTGCTTCTTGCTGTTCCAAAGAATCGAACAGGATTTCCAGAACGCAATGGAGCCGCTTTGAGAGATTCGTGTTTCTTGATCTTCTGCCCAGGTGGCATCCGTAAAAAAATCAATTCTGTCGATGAACGAGCTCGTAGCTGGTTTAAGAAGCAGTCTGAGATCTTTAGTGCCCTTTAAATACTTCCAACAGTGAATGACCTCCTTCCAATGACTAAGGCCAGGTCGCTGATTGAAACGTGATAAGATAGACACCACCGACGCTAGATTGGGCCGAGTTCGGCACGACAAGTAATTGAGCATTCCCGTAAAGGAACAATAGTTGATGTTTAAGTCAAGAAAAGCTTGATGATCTTCATCAGTAGCAGAGTGTAACTGAATAGCAGGAGTCATCGGAGTTTTTACTGTTCGACAGTCAGTCAAATTCAACAGCTCGAGTCCTTTGTTTATCAGGGCTGGCTGAGAGAGCTTGATAGAATCAGAGTTAATGCTTAAATTCATCCCCAGTAGAGTATCGGGAGAATGTGCAGTTGAATTCGGAAATCGCTTCAGAAACAGCTCTTCAAATACATCCGTCTGTCCAACCACAATAAGATCGTCGACATGAAAAAAAATGAATGAATTCTTGTCTTTGTGAATGAAGAGGCAAGCGTCTGAAATTGATGGATTATAGTCAATTTCAATGAACCAGTCCGTCAACGTATTGTACCAGTTTTTAGGGGCCTTTTTAAGGCCGTAGAGAGATTTTATTAATTTCAGATAAGGTGCCTTCCTCGATGATCCTTGAGGAGTCTTGATGTAAATGTCTTCAAGTGGAGCAAATAGAAAGGCTCCTTTGACATCAAATTGTTTGATAGGAAGGTTGAGATCGATGGCTAGAATAAGAAGGGTCAAAAGTGACGGAAACTTTCCTGTTGGAGCAAAGGTTTCAAAAAAATCTTTGCCGTATGTCTGTAGGAAACCTTGAATACATAATCTAGCCTTCTGTTTTTCAGGAGCTGATTGAGTGGCCGGTTTGGTTTTAAAGACCCAAGTCGAGTTGAGTAATTTCTTCGGAGTTTCATATTGATCAAGCCAGGCCTCATGTTTTTCAATGTTGTCCAACTCACTGTCGATAGCTTCGATCCATCCTTCTGATTGAGCACCGGTTGTAGCCTGTTTAAACGATGTAGGGTCTTTGAGAACAGCTGTAAAGTGAGAGTATTTGACCGGTTTAACCTGAATAGTACGATCTCGCAAAATTCTGGCTACAGGTTCTTCAGGAGTGGGAATGAGGCTATTGATGATTTCAATATCTTCATCTTCAGCATCCGAATCCAACAGGTATGAGTCTTCTTCTTTTCTTTCATTGTTTTTATCAGTCAACTCATCAACTTCTTCTTCTTCTTTAATTTGAGTCATTTCTTCCTTTTGTTTTTCTTCTGAAATAATCTTGGGAATCTCTTTCACTTCTTCTTCAACAACAAGCTCATCATAATTGCAATTTGACTTTTGAGGAGAGACATATTCCAAGAATGTAACACTTTTGGAATTCACAATGATGCCTTCTTCAGTCAAGATTCTGTACGTTTTCAATTCTGGATTAAAACCAATCAGTTTCCCATTTTCCCCTCTTGGCTCCAGTTTGGATTTTTTTTTATGAGACGATAGAACCGCAACCGGATTCCCGATTGGATGAAAGTAATTGAGAGAAATTGATTGATTCTTAAACAATTCGTAAGGAGATTTCCGCGATTGATGAGTTGGAATCTGATTCAGTGTCAAGGTACACGCACTCAGGATTTCGTTCCACAAATTTTTCCGAAGTCCTGAGTCCATGAGAATTGTGCGAAGAGATTCCAAAACTGTTCTGTTGAATCGTTCTGCTAGTCCGTTCAACTGAGGAGTATAAGCGTCTGAGTACCTCTGTCTAATAACGTGCTCAGTGCAGTATTTTGATAATTCAGCATTGACAAATTCGGTACCTTGATCCGAATGAAGAATGGAAGGATAATATCCTATTCTTCTGGCTTCGATGTCGATCAATCGAGTAAGAGAGCAGAATACATCTCCCTTCGATACCAAAGGAATGGCTGCAACGTATCGAGTATGACTGTCCACAATAGTCAGTATGAATCGATGTTTTCTGTGAGAAATTGGTGAGATTGGACCAATTAGATCGAGGTGAATTTCCTCGAAAGGTTTGGAAGCAGTTGAAGATCGTTTCTTAAATGAAGCCTTAGTGATCTTGACGACAGCACAGGACTTGCATATCTCGGGAGCATTGAGAGGTATCCCGAGTTTGCTTCTGATCCTTCGGTAACTTACATGTCCTAATGACTTGTGGAGAATCTCAGCTGAACTCAAATGTGACGCATGACTGCTTTGATCAAAGTAAATAACTGGAATATTGTTGTTATAATTCCCTTCAAACAGAAGCTTATCATTCTTGCTGACTTGAAAGTGATTGATACTAAAGTTTAATTGACATTGATCTAGGAGTAAATGCCAAAGCGACAAAAGATTAACAGTAATTTTCGGCACAAGGAGAACATTGTGAAACAGGATAGAATTCTTCTTGTAATTAAGAGCAATCATTCCTTTTCCCTCAATCTTCAAGGTATTTGATCCACAACTGGTGTTTATTGTTCCTTTTTCTGTTTCATCTAGTCGAATGAACAGTTTCTTATCAGCAACCATATGCGATGTGGAACCTGAGTCCAAGATAAAGGTATTAAGGTGATTGGATGAGAAAGTAGAGAAGCTGCTGACATTCAATTGATTTCTCTTCATAAATGCATCTCGTTTTTCGGGAAATACCATCCAGCAATTCTCCTTGGTATGCATGGTTGAGAACGGATTATGAGCACCGTGCCTACATCTAGTGTCCTCTTTCGTGAACATGGTATTCTCGAGGGATTCAGACTTGCTTCCTGAAGAGACTTTCATTTCGTTCAAATGAATTTCGAGATGAGCTATAAGAGACTCCGGATTGATATCTTCTCCATCCTTGGAATGGGTTATTTTCTGCTTGATATTATCGAGGTTTTTTGGAAGTTGTCGGAGAAGATCATATGTGAGAATATCTTCGGGCATGTCTATGCCGACTTCTTCCATCCTGACCAAGGTGCTTCTAACTTCAGTGATGAATTTATTGATATTGCTGGGGTCGAAGAGGATGCTTGCAAATGAGTTATAAACTCTAGCTCGATTTGACGGCTTGTTGGAGATAAATCGTTTCAAGATGCTTTTCCATAGCAATTGAGCGTCTTCTTCATTTGCCGAGTTGACGAAATTCTTGTGAGTGGTGTTCGATAACTTAGCTAAGATAACAGCACATAATATGGTGTTGTCATCATTGGAGAGAGCTGGTTCGCCATTCACAATGTTATCTTTCAGGCCACCGAGCTTGAACAAAGCGATAATTCGTGTCTTCCAAGTAGAAAAATTTTCCTCGGTAAGCACTGGGATTGCCTCAATGGTCATCTTGAGTATTGTAGAATTGATTGTGTCCATCTCGACGACGTATTAGTATCTGGTTTTGTTTTTGATTTTTAAAGGTTTCTTTGCAGTTGGTATAGCGTTTGTTTTCGACTGTTAATCGTAAAGAAATCTTAAAATTTTATTGCTATAAACCAAAACCAGACTGATAGAAAAATATGATCAGAATCAACAACACAGAAAAGAATAATGAAAATAAAAGAAAGAAAGAAATTTACCACTAATGAGATGTAATATGTAAGAAAAGAAGTGAGGACTTTTAGAGCAATGAAGAGGAGAAGATAACAAGCAGACTATAAAAATGAGATAAAAATTAGTGATTTACGCATCAAACAAAGAAGAAGAAAAAGAAAAAAAGAAACAAACAAGTTGAGGAGTCTTTGAGGTGATATTGATAATAAATAAACCTATACTATGTTTTTGAAGAAGTCTGAGAGATAAAGACGAGATTGATTAGATGATGATGATGTTCTGAGTGAATCAAGAGACTTTACAGTATTGTCTTGAGGTTTTGAGATCTTGATAGTTCTTGAGGTCTTGATGTCAATTGTGAGTCAAGGCTGTCGAGTGAAAAGGTGTTGATGAACCGTGAATCTTGTCGAGGTTGATTTTTGAAGCAGGCAATACTTTCCTGTTTTTAATCCTAGAGCAATCAACCCTAACCAATAGTTCTTGCCCTTCTCATTGAGTAACTGAGCGCATCACAGAAAAGGGAGAACAGGGTGTGGCGCAGAGTCAGAGCGCTCTGGAGAATATTGATAATTCAACACTTTGAAGAAATTAATTAATACCAAGGTGGATCCATTGCCCCATGCAGATAAACTTGGCAATAAATATTCCAAGTAATTCTTGCTGCAATATGATTTGAGTTGATGTTTGATTTATGTTGTCCAAATCTCTTTCTCATTAAGCATGATTGTCTCTTTGGATCTTCCACATTGATCTTCTGATCCTTGTTGTATTTTGTGTTGTTGGGTAATCTCACATTTTTTTTCAATCTAAATATAACTAAGTGAATGCCCTTTGCAAGTAAAACAAACCATGCAAGGTTTGTACTGGACAAATACATGCAACCTAATGGGTTGATGTTGGCCTGTTAGGTTGCATGACACAGATTGCGGATGGGTGTCAATCCGTGTCTTTCTACAAGTCCCTCCCCCCAAAATTGGGTGCTATATACTTGTCATTGATAAAGTTTCTCATTGCCCATCATTCTATATGAATCTCTTTTTTGAAAATTTTCATTCTTTGTATGTAAAGTACAATAACAAAACCACTTCTTTCTCTGATGAAGAAAAGAATTGTCTCTGTTTGAAAACTTCCCCAAGTAAGAAAAGGAGAGCAATTTTTTTACATACATCAAGAAAAAGTTTCTATCCATGCACCCCTTGCACAAGTGGTGAAAGGAAAGCAAAAACAATAAAATCTCTAATCAATTTCTACTCACAAAAAAAGTGCAAGAAGAAGGACTGGGTTCTTTATTAGAGAAAGAAATTAATTTTTCCTCAGTAATGGGCAACAACTGAGAGAAAAACAGTATATAGATCATAAATCTTTTACTTTTTCTCATAGGCAGAGACATAGAGACTATAGTTTTGGTTGCTCAGTGCCATTAATTCTTTCAGCCAGTTATTGAGAAGTTTAAACAACTTTTTATCTGTCAGGTACTTGTGTTGTCAAGTTTGTAAAAATCACAGCTATTTCACAACCCTGTGATAATATTCTTTATTCTCTTTCCACATCTCACCAATTCTCCCAACACATGTAATATCCAATTGCTATTATTTTCTCCACCATCATTCCATCAACTTGCTCTCCTCTCATCATATCATCAATCAACTCAACTATTGAAGAACATTCATAATCAACTAACTTGACTTAACCAAATCAATATTCTCAACATCCTTAATTCCCTCTTTCTCTTTTATCTTCCTTCTGTTCTTTCTCCCATTTTGTTATTATTTCTTCTTCTCTCTTTATGCTCAATAACTTGAATACTTTTGTCCTGCCTGGTGAGATTTTACACTATAAAATCAATTCAACAACTTTGTCTAAATAACTTCTTTGTTCAGTCCTATTCCTTATTTCTCATCCTTCCTAATCTTCTCCTCAGTCAATTTTGGTCTTTTCTTTAGGGCATTAATAAAAAAACCCGGTTTTTCTGCGTTTACACCCGGTTTTACACAGCGGCGACGTACAATTTGCTGCGGAGTACACCCGGTTTTCCGCGTTTACACCCGGTTTATTTATTTATTTTTTTGCGGGCGAAATTTTAAGGTTTTTCAAAATTTTAAAATTGCTAAGAATACTTCCTGGCGTGTAGAATTTTATGGTATCTTTTATTCTCCAAAAAAACAACATCTTCTATTTTATTTTGCCCATACACCCGGTTTTTTCAAAGCAAATTCCCCACGGCTCAATTTTCAGGATTTCTCAAAGTTTTAAATCTTTTTAAAACACTTTAAGGGGTGTAGAATATAATGTAACAAACAGTTTATTTTTAAATCTACTGGTTTTTTTTTATGATTTTTGGACAGAACTTATTTGTAAACACCTTCACGGCTGTCTTTTAAGATATTTGGGGAGTTTTTAAATGGTTTCATACACTTTAGAGGGTGAATAATTCATTGGAAAGAAATACAGATCATACAATTGACTTGTTATCAGAATAAAATGGATTTTTTATCAGAATAAAATGGAAATATAGGAAAATAGCCAAATAACTATTCAACATCAACAATCTTATTAATTCTGGCAGATCTTCTTATTGGAGGGAAAAGAACTTTTTCCCCAAGGTCCAAATTGGGCTGAATCCACTCTTTCCACAACAGAGCTTCCTCTTCAGCCCAATGTTGCCAATATGGATCAATCCTAGGGGAAGGCCATATTTCAGCCTTAAACGTGAAGCTGATGAGATGAAGAAGACTGGGAATGAGTATGAGACATATGGGAGAGTGGGTGGTGGGTGGAGAAGAGAGAGGGAGATAAATGGTGGGCATTAGACCAGAAAACAGACCACAGGTCTTTTATAAGTGTCAGCCATCAAGTATCCATGAGCAGGGAAGGTCATCCAATACTTCAGTGGGGCCTGTCCTTTTCCATCCCAAGAGAGTGCATCAATTAGATCCTTGTGGTTGGCTCCCCATATGTTCTTTATGTTAGAATTAACAAAGCATTTTTCAGACATTTAGCAGAAAATGATTGACTTGGGCAGGATTTGAACCAGCGACCTTAGCAGAAGCTAAGACACTATACTAGAAGTGCTGCCTTTACCAACTAGGCTACCAAGTCTTATCCAATGTGCTGATATTGGGAACACTGTGGATCACAATATTCAACACTTTAGCATCTGATGGTTTGAATATAAAGGGTTTGATTTGAGTTCTTCTTTCATTTCCTTGCAAATTTTCATCCATTCGTCTGAGGAACGTCCCATGCTGACTGCAGCGGCTCGAAATCCACAATTCCCATTGCCTTTGACATTGGTAATTGTAGAGAGATGTTGGATGGCTTCTTTGGGATGAATGTTGTCTTTGTACTTGTACTGAAGGATAATTTGAGAAAAGATTAATTGTATATAAAATGAACACTAAATAAAAGGAAATTACTAACCAAATCAACAGCCACATTATTGTAAGTACTCCAACTGAGTGCCTCAGAAATATAGGTGTCAGGATTAGAGATTGAGCTGGCAGTCATTGAGGTCTATGAAAGGGGTAACCAATAAGAAGCTCAGAAGTAAAGATCTCTTCAAAAAAAATTAGGAAAACTCACATCGAAAGGCCTATAAGCATCATTTTCTGCCAAAGTGTATTCATATGTCTTGGTCCTTTTAACTGATTCAAATTTCACCTGTTTAAGTATTTTTCCAGACCTCTGATGTATCAAAAAATCATTTAACTTCAGTATAATGTACTCAAGATGGAAATAAAAACACTTACAGTCTTCAAATGTCCTCCTTCATGTTCTGAGCCCTGTTGAATGATATCATCCACCTCTGGAAGCTCTCCACTTGATTCAGACTCCTCCTGACTTTCCTCTTCTGTTGACACAGCCTAGAAAACACAAGGAGAAAGAATTAGATGTGATATTTGAGTGAAGAATAAAGATGAATCATTACCTCGGATTCCTCAGATTCATCCATCTTCTTAGGCCTACCACGTCCTTTTGTCTTGGCCAAAGGTTCCTACAAGTTCACAAGAAATCAATAACCAAAGACAAACAGACAAGAGATAAATGAATAAATACCTTGTGTTCTGTCACCTGCTTCCTTGGCCTTCCTCTTCCTTTCTTCTCCAATTCTGTGTATTCATAGCCTGAAGGATCCCTTTTTGTTGAAGTAGTTGATTTGTGTTTCCTTTTGGCTCCCTTTGGTCTTCCTCTTCCTTGGTGATCCTTGCTAAAGAGAGGTTCCTGGATGGCCACTGTGGTTTAGTTCCCTTGAAAGAGCTTCTTGAGTTCGCCAATGTAGAATTTTTGCTCACCAGGTTGAAACGTTTTGAATTCCTTAAAGAGATCTGTTAAGAAAATTTCCTTGTTGTTTTCTTTGGTGGGAAGTAGACCGTCACTTGATCCATCGTTGTTGTCCTCTTCAATGAATGTCTGCTCATAAATGGAGGCAAAAAACAAATTAGAACTATAAAACTATGAAAGAGAAACAGAAACCAGGAAATTATATTAGCCAACTCACTTCAAGATCCTTTTTAACATGCCACTGAGAATGGAAATTGCAAGGGGTGAATTTGCTGCCAAGTCCTTTTGCTTCGTGAACTTGATGAATGCAAGGGATTCCCATGTGAGAAGAGTAGTTTCCAGTGCAAGTGGTAGTTGGCGGTTTAGAGATGTGATGAGAATGGATGATCTTGAGGGCATAGTGGGAGATGGTGCCATTTAGATCACCAACACAAGGGGGGAGGCCAGTGAGGAGTTTGTAGGAGTGCTGAGATGATTCGATGTACCGTTTGTGAAGTTGATTGGTCAGAGCTTGGTGGATTTGTTTGACAACAGCAGCAAAGGAGGCAGTGGAAGAGTTTATGAATCGTTTGATGTATGCATGAAGACCTTTGACTCTAGAGGTGATAGTGTTACCAAAGTGGGGTTTCTTGTCGACAAAACAGGCTACAATTTTTTCTTTGCAAGGGAGGATGTTGGAGATGATGTAGTCGGCGGTTGGTGGATTCCAAGTCATAGACAGCTGAGTGAAGTTCTTGTGATAGTCTGAAACAGTTTTGGAATGGAGTAACTGATTCCAATGGTTTCGAAAGGTGGACCATTCTTCTTCAGAGTTGAAATGTTTGTAGCAGTTGAACTGGATATTCTTCATAATGTGCCAGGAGCAGAGGAGATGTGAGGCATTTGGGAAGACATGTTCAATTGCTTTGATTAGGGCAGCCTCGTTGTTGGTGACTAGTACAGATGGAGATTGATTGTCCATTGAGATGCGAAGCTGATCCAAGGCCCAAGAGTAGTTGGCTATCTTCTCAGCAGAAAGGAAACAGAAAGCCAAGGAAAATATTTTTTTGAGGAGTTAATTCCAACAATGTGAAGAAGGGGCATTTTAAACTTGTTGGTTTTGTAGGTGCAGTCAAGGAGGAGAGTGGTGGGAAATTGTTTTGCCAAGTCAAGGGATTTCGGATGAGCAAAGAACAAAGAGGTCATGTGGCCTTCGGAGGTATCAATCGTGTGGTAGAATTCATGATGGCGGATTTCATGAACAAGAGCTTCAATCGGGGTACATCCTTCAAGTTGATCTCAAGAGGTTACGGTGATTGTAGATGGTATTGAGGGTGACAGAAGAGGGGAGATTGGTGTCTTGCAATAACGCAGTCTTAATAGTTAATGGTCAAACTCCAGAATGGGTTAATTGGGTGACAGTGGTTTTTTGTTCCTTGGTTAATTGGCGATGGACGGCATGGATGGAAGGATCTTCAGAAGCTGGGTGGTTGTGGCTAGGATCTTTGATATTGATTTGGAAGTAGCCTTTCTTCTTATAGAAGTTTCCAGTAAGTTTGAAAGGACAGGAAATCTTCTTGGTCTTCCCCAATTGAGTACCATCTTTGGTCTGAAAAACCCCAGATCTGTCACATTGATAAGTGCATCTGTTCTCCCCATTTTCAGTGGAGGAATGGGTTATGCAGAGGGCATAGCCATGCTTCTTGGCCCAAGTTTGGACAGAGCTATGCATTTCCTCCTTTGTTTGATATGTTAACTCAGGAGGAGGAGAAAGGTTGGGTACTTCAGGATGGGTGGCGGGAGTGGTGGCGGCATCTTTGGCGAGGAAGAGGGGGTTGATGTGAGACATGTTGGATTTTGGGGTTTTTTTGGATTGGGGGAAAGGTTGAAAAAATTCATGGGGTATGGAAGATTTTGAGGTGGCGTAGAGAGGGGAAAAAAAGAAGTTTTTCGGTCTTATTTTTAGTGGGTTTGGGTGGAAAATGGATGAGGAGTAGTGGGGGGAGTGAAAGTGGGTGGTGGGAGGAGTTGGGAAAATTTGGGGAAAAAAGTGAAATTGGTGACTGGGGTTGCGGAGAGGAGGAAGAATGGGGAATTTTGGTGTTTTTTTTATGTGGATTGGTTGATTTGTTGATGAGTTACGGGGGGTTGATGATTTAGGGGGGGGTGGCGTTGGTTTTTGATTGTGGTGAGTGGATTTCGATGTGGTTGATGTTGGAAGTTGGATGAGCATACCTGGGGAGCCTGTGCGCATCATATGCCACCCTCATTTTGCATATTGAATAAAAACTCGAAATTAAATAAAACCGGGTGTGCGCGCGGAAAACCGGGTTTGCTGCGCAGCCGCATCTGCGCAGAAAACCGGGTGTAAACGCGGAAAAACCGGGTTTTTTTATTAATGCCCTTTCTTTATTTATCTCTATTCATTTATTTCATCCCAAATCTTCTCTTTTGTTAGTGTGTCAGCTCTTAAGTAATAAAATTTATAGATTCACAATCCTATAAAGTTCGGGTGTGTTACTAAATACTTTCCAGAAGGTGCAGGGATGATCAAATATGGTAATAAGCTCATAAAGAAAAAATGATTCAACATGTGCGGGGAAGATGTACAGAAGGGGCAGCAGTGTCTGCTATTCTTTTCATTTTCAGATCATTTTCCCATCATGTTAAGTTAGTAAACTTAGGTATGAAATATTTTATCTACTAAATACATAAAACTCTTTTTCTTTCTTTCTTTCTTGCTTCATTTAACTCAACTGTTAAATTTCTTTCACACTGTTACATACAAGTGCTATACTGGGACAGCAGATATGGAAGGACTCTTTTCTTCTTCCTTCCACAAACATAACCTAATTGCCTTTCCTTGTGTGTGCTGCCACACACAGAGGAAAAGAAATTCTTTTGGAGAATTTAGAAGGTGTAATTTTGTCTATAGGAATACCAGAAGGCAGGAGTTAACCTTAGTAGAAATAAAGGATGTAGTTTATAAAATGTTTACATGTACAGGCTTTCAATAAATGGTACAGCCTGTTTATCATCCAATGAGATCATCTGAAGGCGCTTCTGAAGCTCATGTTTTAATGCAAGTACTGTAGTGACCATGTGATTAATAATTATCAGAAGCAATGATCAAATGTTTATAAAAATGTCATTTTTTGCATTAAATGTTTTATGCACATGGACTGTTCTTTTCCTTGGGAATTCCTTGGATTGATTGCAAATTGGGCGCTTCCAAAGCTCTCCACTCAACATTTTTCATGCAGGTATCCTGGGGAATAATAAATTTATTCATTCACTATTCCATATTCATACACCATAGGTGCACCCCTAGTTCAAAAGAAACTTCAGGGAAACAAATTCCTATTCTTTTGACTGCTCAGCCACCTTGGAGGTGCTCCCAAGACATTTGGAATGGTATCAAGCCGTTCCCGGGACATTGGTGTGTTTTTGAGCCGTCTCAAGAACCACAAGGGTTCTCAGGACAACCAGAGCACAACTTTGGACAACTTGAAAACCACTTTTAGTTTTCAAGTCATCTGAAAAACCACAAAGGGTTCTCATGACAGCTTGGAAATCCAAAGTGGTTCCCAGGCTTTCATCCAAACGGTTTGCAAGATTTGGAGACAAGTCCCATCTTGTTGCTCCTCCCATAGAGCTCCAGTGAGCAGGAGGAGGGGCAAGGAGTTGATGGGATCCATTGCCTAATCATCAATGGGCTGAACTTTCCCATCTTCACCTGAGGCGTTGGGTATAAAAGGAATTTTGAGGTGTAGTCCTTTCATCCCAAACCCCACCAGCCACTACAAATATTTGTTTAAAAGGCAGTCTCTGCCTCCCAGTGGTTAGTAGACCCATTAGCCTTTTTTTGCTCCTCTGCGGTTTGATCCTGCTATTTTTTCAAGTATTCCCAGGACTGTGTGGTGATCCATTCCACTTCATTACCATATTTTTAATAACTATTAATCACTTATAAAACTCAAATACTTACATATATACACATATAAATCCCAAAACTTACATATATTCATCATTATCATTTCATAATCAGATTCTTAAACCCATTTTAACCCTAGTCACTCACTACAACCACCCTCAAATTCCTCATGGTTCCAGAGTTCCAGGCAAACTCAGAATAATCCAGCAAGTTACAGTATAAAGCAAATTATAGAATCAAATAAGTACATGTTATAAGTAGATATATTTCTCAACCAAGATAAATGATACATATTACATAGAATATATAGACACTAAAAAACATACACTGCACATGAATAGGCTTTATTCAGTAACATCTTACATCATATCTACTGTACATAAACTCCACCTTCCCACTACTTATCTGTCACTGTCATGACTATTTCATATATGTCACTTTCTCTTCTACTCATCTGTCATGTTCTTCCTTTTCCCACCAGCTACATGTCACAGCCTTGTTATCTCCTTCCTCCAGCCTGATGGCTCCTCTTCTGTCTCAGATATATAAGGACACCTTTCCCCCCCTCTTGTTCCCTGATGGACCCTTTGACTTACTAAATTACCCACTACATATACCAGCATTAAAAATCTCATAAACTAGAATACATACATAGTAGAGTCCCATCAACCTATAAATATATAAATATAAATATCAGCTTAGACTCAATATAAGAAGATTGTCCCCTCTCTTGCTTGACCCACCTTGAATCCAGAGCTAAAACCCCTTGCCCCATATTATAGGCATATTACATATACTTCATACAACTCATCCCCCCTTTATCCATTCCTCTCACCTGGTGTGTGTAGTAAGAAAGCTCATTAGTATTAGTCTTCTAAGAATAGATATCAATTAGCCACACCTTTTATTTTATTCTTAGTGTTACACTCATCCCCTCAGAATTAGTCAGGAAGGCAGCTCTTATATCAGCACCTTTGTCATAACCTAGATTAGTACTAGTGTAGTTATACATACCCCTTCCAAGCTCTATTCTGCCCTTGAGTAGTTCCACAGTGGCTTTCAGTGATCATCAAGGCAGATCCACAATGTTTGAAAGCTGCCTGGGGAGTTGTCTTCCAAGCAGCTTTGGTTCTCACTTGAATTCAAGGAGTTACCGGCCAGGTGCCTGGGTGATGCCTCAAAACACACCTGGCAGAAAAAATCCTATGCTACTGAATAGGATTTTGACGCCTTCCAGGCGCCTAGCAGGACAACTTTGAGGCGCCTTGATGCCCCGGTGGTGTATGAGTAATGTGATTGTCATTTCTGTTTCAATTAAGGAAGAGGGTGGGTGGTTAAGAGAGTTGAGGTTAGTGTTAGCGGCGATGAAGGCTTCTGGAAATTTGACTAAGAACCCGGCGGGGGATTAACGAGTGGGCAAGGCCCATTGAGAGCAGGCAGCTGGTGGTGTGCCTCGAGGACCCAACGGGCAAGGGTGACTGGCTAAGCCACTGGGAAGCATTCAGACGCAGCCGTTCACCATTGCCGCCTGCTTCCGGTTCCGTCTCCGAATGGGCGAAGAGCATCTGGCCGATGTTGTTCATCACCGTTGCCGCTTGACATCGCTGTTCATCCGTTGGGCCCTTCATCTTGTTCCACTTTTTATCACTCTGTAATTGAGGTGGAAGTAATAGGTTTAAGGTTTAGAGATAAAGAGGTAAGGCAAAACTTGTAAAGGAGAACAAAAACAGAGTGTGAATAACTGATCTTTGACTGCTACTGTACAATCCAAATTTTGGAGTTTTTTTTTATAAAAAAAAACAAAAAACGGAAACCCACTCAATTTGGTCTTGTTGGGCGTAGAGCTTCCCGAGGGATTAAAAGCAGCTAGCAAACTGGAGTCTTCCGACCCAGGAGGGCAAGGATTTGAACAGTTCTTTGTATTGATCGGACAAATGTAACAGGTGATCAGAATCGAGAGGGATGTTATTGTCATTGTTACTGTTTTTGTTTTTGTATTTGTTCTGGATCTTTAATATTTCTTCGACGCTGAAGACGAGATATTCTTTGATCTTCATCTCGGCCACATTGTTAGGTTTCTTACCGAATTGGAAGGAGCTATGGATGAGTAGTTGACCTAGTTTCTGAGCAATCTTGATTGTCCTCAGTCGCTCATGGATAGAAAATCTGGGAAGAGCTAGACGCAAGTCGTTGAAGGCCAATTGGTAGACCTTGATTGCCCAATTGGTCCTGGCTGGTTTTTCCAAAGAAGCAGCCCATGTGATTGCAATGGCTGAGCTCTTGAACCAGTCGAGATCTCCAGACCGTACGAGATGTTTGGATTGCTTGTAGGCCTGTCTAAATAGGATATCTGATTTATGGTGAACCGCTCGGTGCTCGGCTATCAGGGCCTGCCTTAATAGTTGTTGGATTGCGTCCAGGTAGAGTTGTGTCTTTGCTCGGTAGATGAGATAGGCTGTCGGTGGGATTCCAAGTATCAGTCCGGCTGTTGCAGCTGTTGTTCCCTTGGAGGTGGTGGTAGTTGAGTATGATTGGTTGAGACTGAGTTGGTGTGGTTTCCTCCTCCTGAGTAGCCCAAAGAGAAAACAAGTCCTCCTGAGCCTTTGGTGGTTCATCGTTGGAAGTGGCAATTGGCTCAAGAGTCTCAATCCCAAAAGGGGAAACTCATAATCCAATTCACTTCTTTTTGGGTTGATTCACAGTCAGACATTGTAAGGATTTCCCTTAGCTGGTCGCGGTAAAATTCTTTACCAACTCCCATCCTCAGCAGATACGCATTGGATGGAGTGCTGGAAGGCTGTCCAACCAATTAATCCACATACGCAACACGACTACATCATCATGGATAGACTAACCAATGTTGACCGCAAAACAATTTACTTGCACACACGGTTAGGCTCCAAATCAGCATTCTTGCTGCTATGAATGCTAAAGGCTGCATGGGCACTATGAACTGTTGAACGAAAGGGCACCACAAGCTCAAATTTTTTGCTTGGTCGTAATTTCACTCCGGACTCAGATCCTCAGAGACTACCTCACCATCATGGATCGGGTACCTATCCATGCTGGTGAGGACTTTGATAGTGTTAGAAAGCTCTCCAAGGACTCCAGAGGAATTGATATGGAATTGGTGCCAAAGTACTGCCCACTTTTCAATCCAATCAAGCTTACATTCGATTTCCTTGAGCTATTAGGGTTCTTTGTCAACAGGTCATTGAAAAGTTCATGCACATGTGTTGCACTGGTTTGACAAGGCAGTTATTTTACAAAGTAAAGGCTTGGTGAGAACGTGGTTGCAGAATTCTATCTTCCCTGCCTAGTGATTTTTTTACAGTGTCTGCCTTGCAAGGTGTATCCTTACAAAGACCTCTTTTTAGCCAAAGGGCTGTAAGATTCAACAAGCAGCCATGTTAACTGAACTTTGCACCGCCTAGACATTACAAAGCATAGGCTCCTTGGTAAACACTTTGTGAAATTACACATCCTCATTTTTTTTATTGTGTGATATTTTTTAAAAAGTACAACAAGAACAACATAGGTCCAGATCAAAAGCAATGGTTAAAATCCCAGCTCAGAATGATCTCCTTGTTGTTAGGACAGCCGCTGGCACGGAAGTCAGGGCTAGGTATAGGAGGATTACTAAGGTCAGACTGGTAATCGATATCCTGGCGATGATGAGTGAAAGAAGACGAGAGTTGGCTACTACTGCTATGGTTATTATTCGTCTCGACCAGGGACGAGAAGGCATCAGGGGGTCGATTAAGTCTAGCCGAGCTTTCGGCAAACTGCCGATGGCTCGTCGTAGACCTGTTCATGCGTGTTCGGATTCCGCTCTGGCCGGAATAGTAGCTCGGCTGGGAGTTTCCACGGATCGGGCGGTCGAATGCGCCGCTCCTGAAGAACGTCCGCTTCTTGCGCTCGCTGCTCCCAGCGGTCGTCCCGTTCTCGGTACCGGCCTTGTCGGCTGTCTCGACCGGCTTGGGCGACACTTTCCGCGGTGGCGGTGGTGGCTTCAGTCGCGAAGGTCGGCCGACGCGATTTGGTTGATGGACTGGTGGGGGCGGTGGCGCAGGTGCCGGCTCGGGCTGAGCACTCTCGTTCGCGTTGGCCTGATTGCCTGGCATCCCTGTGCCGCTCCCTTGTGGTGGATCATCAGAATCAGAATCGTCCGTATCGTTTGCAGTCTTAGTTTCTGGATAACATGATAACGGTCGGCGTTGAGTACTGGGCGCAAACGGTAGATCCCTGAGACTATCGACAACTTTCGACCTGGAACCAATGAGTCTTTTAGTCTAGCAAGCTTTTCTAGAAATGATGATGCTTCGTTTGCTCTTTCTCTGTTGCTTGGGGGTAATGTAAGATCTGCACCTGGCGAGGCAAGCTTACAAAATTCCATTCAAGTAATCCAGCGAATTATGATTATCCATGTTGTTAGAGGGTACCTCAAGTTTGAAATTCGGCCCAAAGTATTCCATGTATTCGTTATAGGGCAGACCGGCAAGCGAGAGTTCTTCGTGGGGACCGAGACAGACCGATGTTTCGAAGGCCCAGGTCCTAGCGACATTCCGAATCGTATAACCTCCACCACCGAGAACGATCAAGGGGACATTGAACGACTTGACGTGACGCACGCAATCCGCATGTCCTAAGCGGCACCATCAGGCCGTTCACAATGTCCAGTTAGTTCTTCAGGCATCCTGAGAGAATGATTGAACGCGCTCACCGTTTATCGACAGATTAAAACTTCCCAATTTGTCCTCTGCCAGTGAGTCGGCACCACATTGTAAAACGATGGCGCCAGGCTGATACCAACTCATGATATGATTGATGACCTGTAGTAACAGGGGTGAGCGGAAGGGTTTACAAGCCAGTGGTCACGAGAGGGTATAGATCTTACAGGCCTGAATATGCTTCGATAGGTATCATCATCGATTCCGGTCTTTAGCGGTACATTGACCGCATAGCCTTTACCTTTGCCTATCCCACGATCACCAACATGACCCGTTCCGGGGAAGAAGTCGCCAAACTTGTGGAACGAGCAGGTCATCACTCGATCGGTGGTGTAGAAGGCCTCTTCGACGCCATCTCCATGATGGATGTCGATGTCGATATACAAGACTCTGGAGTGAAACCTATCTCATGTTGGGAGGGGAGATAGCGGAAAAGCTTGTGGGTCGGATGAGTTGAGATTTGGAAGACCGATTAGGTGAGAGGCAAGACAGAAGGAAATGATTACCTGAGCAGCTCGAGGATTGCTAAGACGATATCGTTCACATAACAAAACCCACTAGCTTCTCGTTTCTTGGCGTGATGAAGACCTCCTGACCAATTAATGGCAATATCGGCCTGGCCTGAGTTTATCCTTTTTGCAGCGGCTGGTAATAGAGAGAGAGGAAGAAGAAAACATAACGTGAACACGATCGTTGACATTATTGAAGACTTTAACCACGAACCTATAGAACCGCCAGCGGAGATCGAACAAAACTCGAAGAGACCCTCGAAACCAGGACAGTCATCCCCCACGAGGACTAAAAAGGAATGGTAAGATTGTGGGACTAAGCCTCTTTCCTTGTTGTGTTTGTTTGATGATAGAAAATAGGGATAATTCCGAGTCGGTTTGAGTGGTTGGATGGTTTACCTACATCGGTTATCGCCGCTCTTGTCTCGTCCAGATACCAGTGTCTCTGGGTCTTCTTGATTGACTTGAGCGATGTGACAAATATATTCATCCGTATGGAACTTGGTCATCTCTTCTTTTGTGGCTCGTTTTGCGGTCTTAGAGGGATGATGAGGAGAGGATTGGTGAATCGATAGTGAGTCAGCGCTTGGTATTCATATGAATTTTGCTGATGAAAAAAAAAAAAAAAAAAAATCAATTAAGAACAATCTTACGAGCATGTCCATCTTCTTATTCAATCCAGCATTCAGGATCAGGTTGTGTGCCATCTTGATACGGTGTGGTTTCATCGGATGGTGAGGCTTTGGTCAACGGAATAGGTTCAATAAAAAAAATCATCGTCAAATTCGACGCCTTCAACCCGTGTCTCCTCTTTGGTAATACTGAACTGACAGCATACGCATAGGCTCCAACGTCATCTGTTGGTTGGAAGCCAACTATTAGTGAGTGGATTGAGACCGGGTTAGAAGTGAGTGAAATGACTGACCATCATAGTAATATGCTACCCGTGGCATGATGGTAAATGTATCTGGTCGGTTTGGTTCAAGTTTTATCCACTCACTTCGCGTCATTCACCTTGGGCCATTGCACACGGTGCGCTGCCGCAGCCAGCCATCTCGCCTGCTCGGCGATGGCACCTAGATATTATAGGTGGGTACGTTGTAAACGGTAGAATGCGTTGCATAAACACCACTCTCCTCGTTCCGGTACTTGTACCGGGACTGGAAGAGTGTAGCGCTGCGGCGAGTCTGAGCACTGTGACACGTATGTCACAACACCCCCCCTCTCGCCGTAGACGCTCCCATACATACAAGCTATTAAATGTGGTAGATACAAAAAAAAAAAAAAAAATAGCCAGGAAATTATGAAATGTAGAAGGTAAAAAAAATTATACTTCCCCAAGGATAGCTCCTCTCAAACGCTCAAATAAATCTGGACTTAGACATTTTGTAAATATATCAGCTAATTGGTCTTTAGTACTCACCCATTGAATTGTTGTCTTCTTTTGAGATAATGCTTCATTGGTGATATAGAAATCGCGGTCTGTGTGTCGTGTCCTTTTATTCGACGCATCGTCTGTAGCCACCTTGATAGCCGATTGATTATCGCAATGCAGATGCCCATTGAAGTGTAAGTTAAGTACATCCTTCAGCAAATGTCTGACCCACAGGGTTTGCCTCGTTGCGACTCCAAGTGCCATGTATTCAGCATGACAAGTCGAAGAAGCAACAGCCTGTTGACGACGCGATACCCATAAGATAGGGCAGTTTAGAAATGAGATCAGTATACCGTACGCAGATCTAGAAAACTCCCCTCCCCAGGATGCGTCGCAAAATGTTTTTAAAGGTTTATCGTCCATCCTGGGAAAAAGGCATAACTTTTTATCAGTAGTACCAGCAATGTAATTTACTAAGTGATTGACACCCTTCCAATGTTCACTGCCAGGTTTTGCCGCAAAACGAGCCAACAGATTAACTGCATGGCAGATATCTGGTCGAGTCCCAACTGCTAAATAGCTCAGCGTCCCTATGATCAAAAGGTATCTGTGCGACTTACTAGCATCACCGTCAGGGTCTGTTACTGCATTGAAATTTGTAGGAAGTGGGGTTCTGGCTAAAGTGACTTTGTCCCATTCTGCTTCAAGAAGCGAATTTGTGAGAGCCTTCTGCTGCAAGGTGAAACCTTTATCCGATCGCTCGACGTCGAGACCTACTATTGAGTCTATTTTATGTTCCCACTTAATTTTTAGTATATCTTTCAAATCAGCTTCTAACCTTTCTAACAATTCGATGGATGATGCAGTAACAACTCCGTCATCCACGTGCAGCCAAATTACCCCATGTGCCGTAGGGTGACGCAGAATATACAAACTGTTGTCATATTGTGATGGTGAGTAACCTAACTTATCCAAGATTCCTTTCAAATGCAGCCACCAGCATCTTGCAGCCTGCCTGGTGCCGTACAGCGCTTTCTGCAACATGAGAGCATGGCCTGGTGGGACGGACATTCCTTCTGGAGGTTTTACCCAGACTTCTTCCGTTATAGGCGAGTTGAGATAGGCGGCTACAAAGTCGAAACTGTGCACTGGCCATTGGTGATGCGCTGCAACTGACAGAAGTATTCGTAGAGCAACAAAAGTTGCTGTCGGCGCAAAAGTTTCATTGAAATCCGTGCCTGCTACCTGTGTAAAACCTTTAGCGACAAATCGTGCTTTGAATCTAAGACCAGAGCCGTCAGTTCCTGCTTTGGTGGTAAACACCCATCTCCCATTTAATGTCTTCTTATTTGCCGGTTGTAATCTTACTTGCCAGACTCTCATCTGTTCGAGGTTGTTGAGTTCAGTCGCGATTGCTTTTGACCACGCGTCCTTCTCCGGCGACGCCATGGCTTTCTTAAACGTAGTTGGAACTGAAATCGCATAGAAATGACAAAGCTCCAGGATTTTGTCCACAATTAGCTCTTGATCATGGAATTCTATCTCATTTGAGAAATCCCCTAACTCCAACAAGTTCATAACATAAGTCAGCGACAATTTATTAGCTCTCTTCAACTGGTCGGGTAACACATTTCTGTTTGTAGGATCAGCGGGGGAACTTTTTATGTTCTTAACAGGTAGGTTTTCCTCTTCAAAATGAGCTAGGTTGTCATCCACAAACCTCGCCATAGCCGATGTCACAAAACGCTTTTCGCCTGGGATCCAGAAAAGCCACCCCTTACTGGCTTCCAGGTGACCTACCACCTGCCCTTTGATCGCCCTTGCATCGAGTTTCTGTCGCTTCTCAGGAGGGATGTGAATGTATGCAATACTACCAAAAGCTTTGAAACGGTCGAAAACCGGTTTGCAGCCAAACAGCGCTTCGTAAGGTGTAGCCTTGCCACTCGCCTTATTTGGTATCCTATTCAAAACGTGGGCTGCCCACAAAAAAGCATAATTCCAGAACGTTTTTGGCAGCGTACTATTAATAAGCACCGTTCTGCCCATATCCTGAATGGTCCTGTTGAAGCGTTCCACTACACCATTTTGATAGTGGTGATATGGCAGTGAACGTTTGCCCTGTATACCTTTGGTCTTGAGGAAATCGCTAAGCGCCTTATTCGCAAATTCGCCGCCGTTATCACTGCGGAGTATCTTAACACTTAAACCTGTTATTCTTTCTAAACGTGTGATCAGCTCCATTATCGCACTGTTAGCCTCAGATTTAGCCTTTAAAACTTTCACAAATGAGTATCCTGTTGCCACATCGCGCATCGTGAGCAAATAATTGCTACCATCTATTGCTGTTACCTGAAAAGGCCCAATAAGATCTACTGCCCAAATTTCCATTTTTTGAACTGGCCTCAGGCTTGGTCCTATCGGATTCAGCTTCGTGCTCTTCAAGATTTTGCAGATCGGGCAATGAATGTTCCCAGGTGGAAGTGATTTTGGCAGGCCAATCCCTAGATTCTCCTTGATCAACCGGCGTATGTGTCGTAAACCTGCATGTCCAAAAACACGATGCCAAAAGAGCAGAACTTTTTCATTTTTTGTCAATGTCTCAGCTCTCCAAGTCGGAGCATCCAATTTCAGTACCGGTTCAAGGAATAAATCTCCGTGATTAATATCAAAATCATCAGATATGTATGTCATTGCTTCATTGGGCTGGGCATGCTTAGCCGGAACAGTAGGAACAATACCAGCCTCTGCCTTGGGAAAAGTGGAAGAATGAGTCGCAGAAGGAATTGTAGAAGGGAAATTAGAGGAAGCTGCTGAAATTGGATTCGCACAAGAGACATGACTTTTCGAAAGCGAGATAAGAGAAATAACGTTCGGCTTGACCGGTATCAAACGGTTGGGTAGACACCATCTGTTTTTGGTTTTGTCCAGCACACAGCTAAAGATTCTTCTCCGGTTGGCTCCAAAGATATCAAAAGTATCGCTGCCATTGTCATAAGACACCGAAGCGTTAGCTTTCCTTAGAGCTGCCATAGATATTAAGGTGGATCTGGCTTGCTCACAGAACAAAACCCCTTTTAGGACTACAGTTTGTCCATTTGCTACTCCAAAGTGGAGATTTCCGACTCCAGTAATATGGGATTCGTTGGAGGCGGTAGCTACCGATAGGGGTAAGGGTTTCAATAAGAAACGAAAATCATGAAGATACAAACGGAGTCCGGAGAAATGATGGGACGCTCCGGTATCAAAAATCACTGGAGAACTTACGATGTCTTCCCCAAGCGACATGTTTTTGAAGTTGAGGTCATCTAGATTGTCCGGCAATTCTCCTATCTCAAGAAATTGCGCCACCGCCCCCCCAGCCGAAGCAGTTGATTGTTGAGTCGAAGTTGTTGAATGTCCTTGTCTCGAAGTTGAAGAAGGGTATCAAGGCCGGTACAGGTCTGCCATTCTTCTCGCTTGTATTTGAGAATTACTGGGGGGGGCAGTTGACTTTGGTACGTACGAGTTGCTTGAGGTCGTTGCTGGTTGAGTGTACAGGGATCCCACAAAAGTCGCCTGTGTGCGCGCCGCAGGCTGTTGAAAAGGCGAAGCTCCGGGTCCTCGAACTCGTCTATTGATCTGATTTGACTTTGCTCGTTGTGGGCAATCCCTCAGGTAGTGATCGGCTGCACCACATTGCCAACACTTATGTGCAGTCATGGCATAGAAATCAAGCGCCTCCGGCCAATTTTCCTCGGGCACATCTGTCAAAAATTCATCAAAGTTAAAACCATCGCCCCCACTTGTTGCCATCAAAACCGAAGGAGCCGGTGTTGAAATGAGACTTGACGACTGCGATGTCGTCTTGTCAAAATGTTGACGTTTGCAGATATCGAAAGCGTTTACCAGAGAGTCAAATTTTGGCATCGCTTTCGCCGGATCGTTCTGCATCTGATTCTCAATTCGCTGTTCAAAATCGTTCTTGAAAGCCACCGAGGACTTCATGACCGCCACCTGAAAAACGAAACCGAAGAAGGCATCCGAGTTGATTCGTACGTTCACATTATTCCAGTCGGTGTACAGATTCCTCATGGTGGACGACAAACCAGCACTATCAGTTTCCTCAACTGCGAAATTTAAGAAGCGATGGAAAATGTTCATTTGCGCCGCACGCGAAATGACGGAGAATTTCCTTCGAAGAAAAGCGACTATCTCGAGTGTAGTTCCAAAACGCTGCGTGTCAGGGGTCAAAGATGAGTGAACCCCTGCCAAAACTACCATTCTTGCAATCTTTTCGAAAGTCGAGTTTGCAATTGGTTTAAAAAAGAAATCTCCGTTCGACATGTGAGTTAGGCCGGCTTCTTGAAGTTCCCTGAGCCACTGTGCCATGTTGTTACCGTCCGCTGCCAGCCGGTTTGAAGAAGACCATCTACTGTTGATCGACGTAGCTGTCTGACTGATCAGTTTGGCTTGCTCGAGTTGCAGCTTTGCCGCTAGGAAATCGCGTTGATCGGGTGTCAGATCAGCCACAGGGGGATTAACATTTTGCATAAGATGCGGCGCCGTCCCTCTATTTCCTTGATTTGCACCTCCCGCTATCGCAGACGAAGTCGATGCAGACGCTCAAATGGTTTCATCTCCAAAGCATGGACGTGCTGTGTTGGCCGCTGCCGAATCAAACAGGTTCCCCATCTGTCTGCCGCCATCAGGTATAACCGCTCCATCCAAGCCGCCATTGGATTGCTCATCGGCGGAGTTGAATGACGTTCTTTGAGACATTGGTGCGAAAAAAAAGAGATGAAGATAGTAGTAAGACGTATCAAGGAAAACGATAGGAAAATGTGTAACTCACCGCAACAAAGTTGAGCAGTTAAGTTTTAATGAGAAGAGAGAAAAAAAAATTTAGAGGGAGTAGAAGCGATGATTCACAACGTTGCTGTTCTGCACCAAGCAGTGGGCCACCACTGATGTAATTGGCAAATGGCTAGTTCGCTTAGCTTATTTGGCGTAGAAGTTTATTCAAAGTTCAGAAATAGAAGGGAAAATGCGAAGTCTAAACTCAGAAAAACCAAACTACTCCACAGAGTTGCGACGAAGCAACACAGTTCCGTACGAATACCGGACGATTACGCTCTAAACTGAGCTACCGATGGGCGGATCTAACCTTCAGGTCGAGTTGAAGGTTTATGGAGGAAAAAGATTTAATTTTCTAGAGTGTTTCTGAGAATTTTAATAGAGAAAAAGGTAGGCTCATAACCTATAGGTGGGTACGTTTGGTAAACGGTAGAATGCGTTGCATAAACACCACTCTCCTCGTTCCGGTACTTGTACCGGGACTGGAAGAGTGTAGCGCTGCGGCGAGTCTGAGCACTGTGACACGTATGTCACAACAGATATTATATATATTTTTTGTGAATTTAGGCCTATGGCATTGCACACTATGAATCCAAGAAACATCAACTGAAGATGACAACAGAGAGGAAAGTGCAAGCAAAACTACTCCAGAGCAAATGTTATTTGGAAGGGTAAGGAAGCAGATTTGACAAAGGTAACAAAGGACAGAGAGAATAGCATGGAGAGAAAAGAGAGAGAAAAGGGATATAACAACAGTATCAATCAATCATGAGAGGTAAGGAGAAATCCAAAGCTTTTCAGGAAGATGGCCAAGGGGTGGTCCGCCTTCCTGTTGCAAAGGTTCTTGTTGAGTCAGCCGGATTTGAAATACACCTTTGCATGTCAAAGATTGTGGCTCAACCCTAGGTGTTGTTGCTTGAAGTCAGGTTCATAAGGTGAGAAACTTTTTCCTTTGCCCCACGTAATTAGGGAAAAAGAGGTGTCAGAATTCAGCCATTCCCATAAGAGGGTGTATTTCCTTCTTGTTTCTTTTTCATTCCAGAGGGTTCCATAGCCCCATAGTCCTGATTCTGAGGAGGAATATGAGCTGGAAGATTATGATCCAGGGCATATTGATCTATCTGAAACATCTTGTGTTCAACTCTCTGAGCAATCTTGCAAAACACTTAAAATAGAATTCTTCATTCAAAATCCTTACCTAATTACAAGTGAAGCAATCAAAATTTTGTTTCAACTCCTGTACTTGAGCAAGTACAACAATCAAAACAGCATATTTTTAATTTCTGTCTGTAATTTTTTGTTTTTAAATTTTGTAACTGTTAATTTATTTATTTTTCAAAACCAAATTGTTTTTCCATGTGGCTTTCAGGCTCATAAAAATGAGCTTCATTTGGCTTTGAAATTTAGAATTATTTCCTTATTTTGATTCCTGGTTTATTTTTATTGAAATGCCTTTGATGTTAAATGATGGAACCTGGGACACCACCGTTCTGGAAACCTCATGTTAATTATCAGACGCATGAAAATACCAATTCAAAAGCATCAAATCCTCAAAACAAGACAAATTGTGCAAAGGAAAAACTTTGACCATTCCCAAATCTTTTTCTTTGCTCAACCACATCACACCAAATATTGGTAAAAAAAGCAGGGATGTAATCCATCCAAAAACTTCTTTTCAGATTGTTCACTTTTCTGGATCTAACATTTTGGTCCTGGTTTCAATTCAAGAAATTGGATTTCTCTTCTAAGAGCTTTAATGCAGCAGGATTTTACCTGTTGAAGCCATAAAATCACCTTTCATGCAGCAGCCATGTTAACTGGTGAAACTAACAGTTAGTGGGCAAACAAAATCCACTATTTGAGCATAGTGTAATGGGAAAAAATTCAGCTAACAGCTAACATTTAGCAGGAAAAAAAATCAGCTAACAGCAAACAGTTAGCATAGCATAGATCTAATGCTGCTATGCTAATGGAAACTTCCAAATGTGTTAGTGGCAAAATAATTATGCTACTTGTTAGCATAGCAGTTATTTTCCAAAGCTAACACTACAAAAGCTTTTTCTGAAAAATTCTTGCTATTCTAAATGTTAGTTTAGTGGAGTGTAGTGTCAGCTAACACTACAAATTTTCTGGCAAACAAAATCCCCGCTATGATAACAGTTAGTGGCCAAATTGTGTAGTGTAGCATAGTGGCCCACCATTGACGCAATGTTGTGTTTTCTCTGGGGATCCTGCACAATTTCTCCATGGATCACTCAGGAACATCTGGCAATGCATTCTTTGAATGGAACAAGCGTGATGGCATGGTGGGAGACAATGATGTTGATGAGCCTGTGGATCCTCCAGCTCAAACCCTTTCTGACCAATGTGGTAATACTGTTCCTTCTCACATCAATTCTGCTACAACATATAAACCATCAATATATGCATCAATATTACTTCAGATTCAGATTCTACACCTTATTTTATCCCTAGTCACTAACTTAACCACCCTTGATTTCCTTTTGGATCAGAAGTTACTAGCCTTCATAGGTTTCATAGGTACATTCTTTTGTTTTCCTTTTTGGCTTACATCATCCAAGTTATTATTATTCAGTAAATACAACATCTTACATAATCTAAAACCACTGTTCATCATTACTCTGTATTTTCACTTCACCATTAAACATGTAGACTTTTTTTCATCACTAATCTGCATCCACCATCCTCAGCCAACAAGCCCCTTAATCTCGTTTCCAAAACTTGGTTCATATCATTTTTAACCTGATCAACACAGATAATAGTATTATAACTTTGTTCTGACTTATCTTAACCAATCAAATTCTGACAATCTCAAACAATCAAATAGGGAAGAAAATGAATTAAAATTACATTTTAGGTTATTTTTTTTGTTTCTTCATGACCACATATCACATCATTAAGTTTTTTTTGGTTGTTGTAAATTATCAAAGAAAGAAGAAAATGAAATAAAATTGCAATTATTTAGGGGTTTGTTTATTGCTTCATGACCACAGATGACCAACCATTCATCTTTATGATGAATCTAATCTCACTTGAAGGCTACTGTCATAATATTCCATGTATTTTGTCCCTCTTGATATTGATAGAAACAAAATTTGTTTGGAATTGCAGAGATCAGGAGAGCAGAAAATGATATTTGATTTTCAGTTGTATCAGAAAAGCTAGAAAAAAGGATTGAGACACCAGGAGAGCAGAGAATAATATTTATTTTTTAGTTGTATCAGAAAAGCTAGCAAAAATGAACACATAATAAATGGGGGAGAGAGAAACCTGCATTGAAAACTATGATGCACAATAATTTTTGATCTGGTATTGCATCCAGCTATCTTTGTAATTTTTATTTAGGCTGAGGTATATTTTGGCCTTTGCCAGGTTTCCCAACACACTAAACTCAACCATCAGCTCATTCCTGGGGAGCAGAGAGAACAAAGAACAGTTTTGATAAGCCTTGATTTCTTGCTGAATACTATTGGATTCAGACTTGGATTTCCCAGGCCCAAATGTGTTGATTAAATTGTGGATGGCCACAGAGATAGCAGCACCCAAAGTTTCACAACTGCCCTTTCATCAATGATGGATATGGGTGGGAGAAGGGGTGTTGATAAACTCACACCCAAGCCGGGGGCACACCAACCCAAAATTGCATGTATTGCCCGCACACCATTTTGGGTTGGCATGTTTGGTGGACACAACAAGGTGTGGCCTGCCCATGGATAATTGTCAGCATTCTGGCCAAACACACCAACTATGTTGGAATTTTTGGCAAACATGCCAACAGTGCGGCACACCCCCTTTGGGAGTGGGAGTTGTTGGCCGGGCCCACACCTGTTTGAGTGGGTGCTGTTGGATGGGAGGATTTGAAACACTGGCTTAATGTCTATAAAAAGCCAGGTACTATCACTGTGCTGAAAGGTTATCAGAATAATCACAAGTCTTATTCTCTCTCTATAGTGTCCAAACTATGCACAGAGGATAACCTAAACTCCTTATAGTTGTCTATTTGATATGTTCAAGGTCAAGGGGAACTACCGTATAATATTTTTGATGTCCCAAACTTGAAATCAAATTCAAGTGACATCTTTTGTGCGGGCGCATGTATTTCAGAAGTTTGGGAAGTTGCTAAAATGGCACAAACAGGATGTTTCCCATGCAATGCTGGAGCATCCTTCATGCCTGGCATATGTTGGTATCTCAGGTGAATGCCCTCAGGTCATGAGTGTCACTCGAGTCAGCCTTTCACACGGTCCAAACTCGATGACGTAATCCGGGGGTGGAGTGATGCATGTTATTGACCTCCTCATCCATCAGCGTTGGTCAGCAGCCAAACTGTCTCTATATCGTCATGTCCAGTCTCACACAGCCTCAAACTCAAACTCAACCTCAACCTGAACTTACGACGGTCAACAATGACAACGATAACAGTCAGTTGGCTATTAATGCCGACAAGACAGTCCTACTGACCACCCAGTCAGAGACAACAACGACCACCGTCAAGACGAAAACCACAGTAGCCATTCAGAAAAACTCAAGACAGCAACTGCACGTCAACTTCACACCCAGACTATCCACCTTAGACCCTCACAATCAACTTCTTCATCAAAATCCCCTGAGAGGACTCTATGCACTCTTCTGGATCCTCCTTGCCTTCCATATCATCGCCACCCTACATGCCTCGGGCTCATTGGCCATCCAATCTCCACTCGCTAGGCTTTTCTCTAAACATCTTCCCCAGCTTGCCATCGTTGACCTTTTTCTGGTAGCCTCAACTTTCTCTGCACTCGGCTTCGCCAAAGTAGGTCACCCAGCCTTTGCTTTTTTTTTTTTGATGATAATTGAAACCATATGTATCTACAGCTTCTTTCAAATAGATACTTTAATTACTGCCATACCGGCCTAATCCTTCAACATATTTTCCAATTCAGCTGGCTCGGAGCGTGGATCCTTTACATCTTTTATAGGTCAAACTAGAAGCTTTATCCTGCTAAAATTTAATGTTGATCCAGGGCTTCTGACTTTACTGCATTGCTACTTTTTTACAGGGAATGGCCATGGATTCAATCAGGGTTCTTAACGTTACATTCAATCACCATGCTGATGAAAATCCATTCCTATTGTGCTACCAATGGTGAATATTCAGAGAAATTCAAAGCTTTGGAACACAGAGTGGAAGAATTGAACCGGTCGAAGGTGATCGAATTTAATGACCAACAGCGAGCAAAAATTGATAGGAAACAACTCGTCTCTACCCTCGTAAAAAACGGAATCTATGAAAATTTGCATCAGTTCATCGAGCAGAAGACACAAGCAGCTACTAATAATGTAGGATCACAAACTCAGCCTGAGTCTGACGAAAAACACAGCGATCTGATGGACAGAGCTCACGAAACTATCGACCTATTGGATCAGCTTGGAGCCAGGAATCCTAGCCATTCTAACCATGAAGATGTTGATGATAATGAAAAGGGACATGATGACAACCATCACTCCTCCAAATGTTGGCCGGAAAATTTAACTATCTCCAACTTTACAGATTATCTTCTCATTCCAACCTTGGTCTATCGACTAAGATATCCCCGCACAAAAGAGTGAGACATCTTTTACCTCATTAGAAGGATATCTGCCGATCCCTTTCTTACGATATTGATTCTGTGATGCCGATGAATGAATGAAATACAGGATTCGAATATTCTTCGTCATCGAGAAGGTATTTGCGGTCGCAGGGATTTTTGGGCTGATATATATGATCACCCAGTATTACATCTGGGACCAAGTCACGAGTATTAAAGCCTTCGATCGAGACCATCGATCATCGGCCATTCATCTCGTCGATAATGTCATCCGATTGGTCGTCCCTTTTACTATCAATTATCTCTTAATTTTTTACATCATCTTTGAATGTTTGTCGTCTCCTTTCACTGCCTCCGTTTGTTCTTCTTACAATTAGCCCCACCTGAGTGGGTTTTGCTCATTTTTCAATTCTTCTAGGTATTTGTAATGCTTTCGCTGAACTCACTCGGTTTGCCGATCGTGAGTTTTATTCGGATTGGTGGAACTCACGTTCGTTTGATGAATTTTCGCGAAAAGTAAGTTTTTTTCTAGGCTCTTGAATTTTCCCATCCATGGCGAGCTGATCCGAGAAATCCGAAAACCGACGCTTGTGCTAGTGGAACAAACCCGTCCACCATTTCCTCTTAAAACATGTTTATGCGAGTACGATTTCTTCATATGGCGTCAGTCGATTCGCCGCTGCGATCATGACGCTTTTCCTCTCCAGCCTCGTTCATGAACTACTAATGGTGATCGTAACTCGCAAATTGAGATTGTATTTATTCCTTGCTCAAGTCAGTCTTCTCTAGCCATCCCTTGATCTGTCTTTTACTCAATAAGCTGATTTCCGCTTACATATACGTCAAACTACTTCCTTCGGCAGATGACGCAACTACCTTTGACGTACATTGGAAGGTCCAAAGTTTTTAAGACTAGACCAGCTCTTGCTAATGTATGTACCCGACCATCTTTCCCCCATCCGATTGGATTTCCTCCCCTTTTCCGTCATATATTGCTTAGATTGCAACCAGAAGACAAAAGCTCACATCATTGGTTTACCGTCAGGCTTTCTTTTGGATCGGTCTTATTAGCGGATTCCCATTATTGGCGGTTTGGTTAGTTTCTTAAACATCTCATTTCACATCTATTTCTCTCCTTTTTGCGATCTGTAGTGCTGATGACTTTTTTTTTACTGACCCTTGCCCCTTGTCTGTAATCGATTCATTCAAAAAAGTTATATACTGTATTGATTTTTTTTGTTTTGTTTTAAGTTATAATTGTGATCATTGGTCTTTTCGATGAACACTTTCGGTTTGATCCAAGTTACTCAGACCATATTGTTTAGACATGTGTTTTATTGGGTTTTCTTTGTTCGTCATACTTCTGCACTCACTGTGAACTATCCTTTTTTTCTCTTGCTTCTTTGAGTTGTTTCCATTCTCTAGATCTGTTTCTCACTATCTTTGAATTTGCTTATTTATTAAATTTATAAGTGTTTATTGTTCTTTCTATAATAGACATTAGTTGGACTTTTTTCAATTATATGTGCCAGGATATGTGCAATAGAGGGCTATCTGTCATGTACAATATAAACTCCAATCACATTGAGGAACTATTAACTTGTCAATCCTGTGCTGTAGGTTGGCCATGTTGATCATTAGGATTCAAACACCAAGGCTCAAATCCTAGCCTTGGGGAATCAAAGCACAGTTTGAAATTTGAAAATTAAAAGGTTTTACTCATCCATTTTGGCTGGACCCCATTGTTGAGAACTGGTTGGCCTGAAACCTATTAATGCAATCCTGTCAGATTAGGTTGACTGACACTGTAAACACCAGATTAGGCTGACTGACACAGTAAATGGTCTAGAAATCTACAACTCCAACATCACCAGGAAAAATCATTTGTCACTAGATTTTTGGTGACAGTGAGAAACATGGCTGTAACTTTGTTCTTTCTCTAGCTCACTACTACATGTGGCTGTACAAGCAACCAACTGTGCCCTTAATGGGAAAAATGTTGGGCTTAGACTGTTTTCACCTGTAGACTAGTGATAGTTTATCTTTTCTGGTTCATGAGACTGAGCTCAGGGCCTGGCAGTCATGTCATTGGTTCGGCCCCATCACTTGAGATCAACAAACAAGCAAATATTTCATGAGCCTTTTTACACCTCTTTTCATTACAGAAAAAGTCTCTAAACACCCCAAAAGAACAATAAAAAAACATTAGAGAGAATAGACAAATACTGCAGGCAATTGAGCCAAATTTTTTTTTGCAGTGTATGGTAATAAATTCAATCCATATCTTGAATGTTTTATCTTTTTACTACTAAGTACCTTTGCTTTATGATACATAGTACTAGAAGGGGTGAGAGTTTGTTGGTGGTTTGAGTGAGATACACTTCCTGATTTTACATGAAATATTTGAATAATGAGTAATATTCCGGTTTATTTTAATATTTAAACTATTAATAGATTATTGTTTTGGGGATTAGTAAATCTACCAAGTTGTCCCCATTTATACCTGACTTAACACAAGTCCCACACTTTGGAGGGCCTTGGTACAGCCTGGGCTGGCGCAAAGCGCCCTTGCGCGAAGCGCAACCTCCAAAGGAGGGACTTGAAAGTAATGTCAAATTTTTGGCTTGGGAGCTTCCAACTTTTTGCTGGGATTTTTTTCCCGCCGTCTTATCCGGTGCCTTCCTCCCACAAATGGTATACCCCCGTTGAACCAGGTGAAAGCCCTACCTTTTGCAAAGTTTTCCATGCAGCTCATGACAAGTTTCATGCTCCCCACTCCCCCTTCTTTTACCTTTCTTTTTTTTTTTTTTTAAGTGTAATTTGGCCTTTGGCATTGCACACTATGAATATCATTTGTTTTGAACTACAAGTTTTTTAAGTTTGTAACAATTGTTTTTGAGCACTTGGTGTTATGAGGACCTAAGTTTCTGTGAGTACGCGGTAATCTAGACAAATTTGATCTACTGTGTAGTGGTGGGTGTGTGATGTTTTCAACCTTCTCAGGTTGGTTTGTAAACGGGTAACGGGTGTTGAAATTGAAGAGAGGAGTTTTTGTGTAAAGGGGACAACTAGTAAAGGGTTTGCAATTGAAGGGGGAGGTGTAGTTGTCCTGGGTTGGAAGGGGTAGCGGCCAGGGGTTGGGCTTGCCGGGATTCAAACACCGGACTTGTCACTCTCTCAGGAGTGAGATAATTTATTGCACAGGGGTGAAACCGAGCTTCCGTGGGTGATGGTTACCGCTAGACCATCCAGGCCCTTTCTTTTACCTTTGAAAACACAATTTTTGTCATATTACACATCTAGTCATTTTGTACAGGCAGAGCATCTTCCAAATAATTCGGGGCCAGCTTCCTGTAGCTTCAAATATATCACATACACAGTAAACATTGAAGATTCTATGAGAGATTCTGTAAGATACCTAATGAAGGTAAGATGTTAGATACAAGTTTCCATCTTCAATAAAAGCCTTTGTCTCGGAATTCCTTCTCACATCCTTTTAGGCTCAGGTATAGAAAATCACACTATAATAGCATAAAATCAAGCAAATGGACCAGAAAGTACTTGCAGTGTGTGATGCGCTCAAGTCTCTACCCTGCAAGATGTCCCCAAAATCTTTTATGCTGCACTTCTTGTGCTCAAATAATTCAGAGCTTGCATATTGGCAACGTTATTGGGCTGAGTCAGGCATTGATTCAACAATGATCCTGGTTGAGGCTATGGCTAATCAGATTAAGAGCTCTTGCCCAGGCCGTGATGCATGGGCCAGATCTATTCAAGATGAGGTAATGTAGATCTACACAAATGATGTGATTGAACAGAAGCTATTTTTTTTTGTTTTAATCAGGCAATCAAGATTCTTGCAAGTCAGCAGCCCCCGCAGGGCAACTATCCTCCTAGATCATTCCAAAGCTCTAAAAACGTCAAGGAGTCGTTCTTCACACAAGTTGAGAAGGATTGCCATGAAAATCTTCTGATTTCAACGCACACACCATTTTTATACAATATCTTGGTGGGCGCGCTTCACAAGCAGTGGAATATGAATGAGACGCAAGACAACAATGAGATTAGCAAATATGAGGATGACTTTGGATCTGAAGACGCTGTGGAAACAAAGGCAACCACGTTGACAGAAAAGGTAGGTTGCCCTTCTTCCTGGTTGGTTCCGGTGATTCTTTGATTTCCTCTGCGGGATAAACAACTGTTAGCAGATGATTGACTGGATTCCCTGCAACACCTTTTACTCAGCAAGGGGACCATTCCTCTTGCGTTTTTCTTCCTGATGATGCCCTTCTCAGTTCTGCTGTCCGCACATGCTGAAATTCACTAGAGAGATTTCTTATATGCCCTGTAGTTGATAGCTATCTACTTCAATGATAAGATAAGATAAGATCCCCGCAACCCTTGTACAACACTCTATTTATACAACACCCCCCCTGGTCATGACCCGCAATCCCTGGTACTGTCCCTGGAGCCCTACTTGCCTGTCTCCTCAATTCCACATTGCACAACAGCCTGCCCCCAAATACTATACCCCATTGACCCCTGCAGTCTTCCGTTTGAATCCTTTCCCCAGTGATTCCCACACTACCCCTCCCCTTCCCATACCTCTTGGCGCCGCCCCCGCACCCAGCTTCCTCGAGTAGCCATACTGGGCCGCAATCCCCAACAAGAAATACAAGTCTGGCGTCCATGAAGCTGACCTTCTACCGTTCCTAGAAGGTCAAACCTTGCTGGTCAAAGGTTTGTTGAAGAAAGCGGTGACAATCCCCGCCAAAACACGGCAAGAAATGCTCCGAGAATTCCACTGATCTTCCGCTGCGCTGCGCGCCCGCCTCCAACCCGCTGTTTTCTTGGACTGAGCGCTTTGGACTCCCTTTTTTACTCACTCTCTATCTTGTATCCCTTTCCACTCCTGTATCCCCTATGCTGAAATACTATGTGCCATATGCTTGCCCCCGCTAACCTGAGACAAACACCTGTGCCAAAGTGAGATTTTTGAGAGAAACAAAACACAAAATAAGTTACAAGTGCCCAGACCGCCCCGGATTGAGAACCACTTAGTCCCTGCACTTGCATTTTTTTTTTTTTTTCATAATCTACGCCCGCAACTTGTGATACTAAACCCTGAAATGAGATGCCTTGAACTGAGATTTAATCTTGAGAAAACTTGAGGAAATTGATAAATTTGAGAGAAAAACCACGCCACAATCCTGAGAGAAAGAGAAACCACACCCGCAATCTAAAGATGAGAAGAGACTGAAAGACAGAAAGAACCACACCCGCAATCTATAGAATCCTGAAACAAAGACCCCACCCGCCCGCCAAGGTACCTGGACCGCCCCAGATGGAATTTCCACACAATTCCCTGAACCCCTCGCCATCCTGAATATATAAAAAAGAAAACCAGTAAACCCATTCACAAACACAACTACAACCCGCTTTAGGGTGACTGGAATCCTGGGGTGGCTAGTTTATCTGGCTGTAGACCAGCTAGCATACCCCCTCACCAATTAAGGGTTGGCCTATGGCCCCCATCCTCCCCCTGCTTTTGGCCGCTGTCCTCAGCGGTTGTTCCTTGCACTTTGCCACAAAGAATGCTCACCGACCACCTCTTCATTGGTGACTGGAGAATCTGCCCAACTTTCCTCATCGGCGGCTGGCTCCAAATCCAAATCTTCATCATTCTCGCCTTCAGATCCTGAAACAAGGGTTTTGTCAAACGACATCAATCCTTGAGCATAGAACCGCTTCACGTGAGATGCCGCCGCCTTCCGCTTCAACAGGGTTCCGTCCAATTCTTCCAACTGATAACTTCCCCCTGGAAATTTGCTGACCACTCAATAAGGTCCGTTACAGCGGTTGGCAAACAGCTTCCCCCACTGGGTTTCCAAGCTCTGATTGTACAGAAGGGCCCTTCCGTAACGGGTCCCGCAATTGGTGAGTGCAACACTCATCCCAATAGCGGACCAACTTCGCCCAAGATTCCCGCAACTGCTTTGCCGCCTTTGCAACAACTTCCTCCCTTCTGAGAAGTTGTTCTGCCCGCGCCTCCAACAATTCCTCCGAAGTTTTTAACTTCCACCAGTTGATAGCAAGATAAGTTAGCATCTTGATATTGACTGGCAACACAGGCTGTCGCCCGTACAGGAGTTTGTACGCCGAGTAACCCGTGCCCCGCTTGGTTGAGATCTGATCTGTGAAAAGAACTGCCAGAAGGAATTGATGCCACTTTTGGCTGTCCTTGCCGCACATCTTTACCAGTGTGTTCTTGATTGGCTTTTGGCCCCACTCAATCATCCCAGTGCCTTCCAGGTAATACTCCGTGACCCTACCAAACTTGGCCCCGCATGACTGAGCAAGCTTCATCAAACTTCCTTGGAATTCCGTGCCACCATCCACCGTGACCAGTTGCAGACATCCAAACCGCAAGAACCAGAACTCTTCCAGGAATTGGCCGACCTTATCTGCTGACAACTTGACCAAGGTGATGGCTTCAACCCACCCCAACAAATCATCCCTTGCAACGATTAAGTGGTGTACTTACCCGCCTTGATGTGGACGACATCCAAGGAGATCCAACTGAACAACAAATCCTCCCCTGTCAGGATGACCACCTCCTTGGGGAGAGCCAAGCTTTGACGCTGACACGCCTCACAGCTCTGAAGCCAGTCACGCACCAACCTCACCATACCGGGCCACCAGAAACGCTGCCGAATGCGGGCACGCATTTCTACCTCCCCCCAATGCCCTAGCTCCTTGTGAAGGCTCCAAAGGATGACTTCCTGGCTCACTAAACAAGTCTCCACCACCAGCGGTATGGGAGACCGCCTACGCCACAGTTGAACTTCCCGCACAAAAAAGTTGACGCTATTCCGACAAACCCACGCTTTCAATTTGGCTGAAGTATCATCAGAGAAATTGAGGGTACTTAGGTAAGCCTCCATCAGCTTGTACTTCCCGCTCTGGAAAAGAGGAATTTTAATGCCAACTGTCGTTGCGCCTGCCTTCATCAGCCGTTCTTCCACGTCCAACACCTCCGCTGAGCGGAATCGCTCCGCTCCCTCCTCTTCCGCCACCCGCAACAATGCATCTGGCATTGTGAACGCCTTTCACGGAATGTGGAACACTTTGAAAGAAAACAACTGAAGGTAAGCCACCAATCAAGTCATTGGAGCATTTGGGAGAGTAGGAGAATTGATCATCCTTGCCAGCGCTTTGGCATCAACTAGGAGTTCAAAGAACACTCCCCACAACACGTGTTGCAGCTTCTGCACCACCTTGGTGACCCCGCAAAGCTCCAGCTTTGGCTGAGAGTATTGCAACTCGGTTTCCTTGAAAGTGATTGACTCGTACCGGCCGATCCTTCCCGTCCTCCTCTTGAGTCAACACACCCCCCGCACCAAATTCACTGGAGTAAACCGCCAGGCGAATCCCCTCTTTGCCGTAGTCAAGATCCTTGAGTGTGATCTCCCTACCGACAATCTCCTTCAGCCAAGTGAACGCGCAATCGCACTCCTCGGTCCACTTCCACTTGGTCCCCTTGCGGGTAAGCCTTCTCATTGGACTTGCAATCTCTGCAAACCGCTCAACGAACATCCGCACATAACTACACAGCCCTAAAAACTGAAGGATGTGAGTTATGGTTTTTGGAACTGGCCACTCCAAGACTTTGTTCAACTTAGCCCGAGTGATGCTCCTCCCGTGTATTGAGACTTCATGACCTAGGACCTCCAAGGCCGGAACACAGACCACGAACTTCTTTCCTGAAACGGTAAGACCCGCGGTCTAAATTCGGAACAAGATCTGTTCCAATGTTACCGCATACTCCCAAGGGAACCGCCTAATGCCCGGGTTTTCCACCAAGACCGTTCCCCCATAATCCGAATTTGGTCCCTTGATGCCCGCGTCATCAATGAAGATCTGGACCAGATGAGGCAAGTTGTCCTGGAGGACCCACACCATCTGTGCTTGGTACACCGCTACTGAGTTGGTGGCTCCCTGCGGAAGACGAGTCAGCTGCATCCGCCCCAGCCGAGTCTCAAAAGCCGTGAGTGGCCGCAACTCGGGGTGCAATTCCCGCTGATCATACCCGCCCATGACGTCAACCAACCGGGCGTTGATAAAAGCACACCAAGCGCGCACGCCAACGCCAACCCGCACGCCAATTTTTTTTGGCGTGCGGGGCCTACACGCCAAAAAAAAGTGGCGTGTAGGGTCTACACGCCAATTTTATTTGGCGTGTGAGACCCACACGCCAAAAATGGCGTGTGGTTCCCACACGCCAAATAAAATTGGCGTGTGGGAACCACACGCCAATTGTTTGGCGTGTGGGGGGATCCCGCTCACGTAATCGAATGGGAGGTCCCATTCGATTACGTGAGCGGGCCGGCTGACGAGGCTGTATAGCCTCGTCGGCCGGGAGGACTTCCTCCCGGCCGACGAGGTTATACAACCTTGTCGGCCAGGAGGAAGTCCTCCTGGCTGACGAGGTTGTATAACCTCGTCAGCCGGGAGGACTTCCTCCTGGCTGACGAGGTTATACAACCTCACACGCCAATTTTATTTGGCGTGTGGGGGGATCCCGCTCACGTAATCGAATGGGAGGTCCCATTCGATTACGTGAGCGGGCCGGCTGACGACGCTGTATAGCCTCGTCGGCCGGGAGGACTTCCTCCCGGCCGACGAGGTTATACAACCTTGTCTGCCAGGAGGAAGTCCTCCTGGCTGACGAGGTTGTATAACCTTGTCAGCCGGGAGGACTTCCTCCCGGCTGACGAGGTTATACAACCTCGTCAGCCAGGAGGAAGTCCTCCTGGCCGACGAGGCTGTATAACCTCGTCAGCCGGGAGGACTTCCTCCCGGCCGACAAGGTTATACAACCTCGTCAGCCAGGAGGAAGTCCTCCTGGCCGACGAGGTTATACAGCCTCGTCAGCCAGGAGGACTTCCTCCTGGCCGACGAGGTTGTATAACCTTGTCGGCCGGGAGGAAGTCCTCCCGGCCGAGGAGGTTATACAGCCTCGTCGGCCAGGAGGACTTCCTCCTGGCTGACGAGGTTGTATAACCTCGTCAGCCGGGAGGAAGTCCTCCCGGCTGACAAGGTTATACAACCTCGTCAGCCAGGAGGACTTCCTCCTGGCAGACAAGGTTGTATAACCTCGTCGGCCGGGAGGAAGTCCTCCCGGCCGACGAGGCTATACAGCCTCGTCAGCCAGGAGGACTTCCTCCTGGCCGACAAGGTTATACAGCCTCGTGCCGGGAGGAAGTCCTCCCGGCTGACGAGGTTGTATAACCTCGTCAGCCGGCCCGCTCACATAATTGAATGGGCCCTCCCATTCGATTACGTGAGCGAGAGGGGACCCGCACGCCAAAAAATAGGCGTGCGGGGCCCACACGCCAAAAAAAATTGGCGTGTGGGAACCACACGCCATTTTTGGCGTGTGGGTCTCACACGCCAAATAAAATTGGCGTGTAGACCCTACACGCCAATTTTTTTTGGCGTGTAGGCCCCGCACGCCAACAAAAAGTGGCGTGCGGGTTGGCGTTGGCGTGCGTTTATCAACGCCCCAACCAACCCATAAAAAACCTGTCCCGCCATGGACTCAATGAACTCATCAACACGCGGAGGAAGCCCTGCATCCAGAATGGTAACAGAATTCAGTCTCTGAAGATCATGAACAATCCTCAAACTTGTCCCATCCTGTTTCAGCCCGGAAAAATTGGGCTGGAGTAGCTTGAGAAAGACTGCTCATACAACCCCGTCCGCACTCTCCCACACCAACTCTGTGAAGGTATTGCAAATAGTTGCCGGAACCGGAATTGGCTTGATTTGCCACGGTTTGTGGGGTATCACCGGAATCCAATAAGGCTCCCCTATTCCCCTGTCCAACAGCCCGCGCTCTTCAGGAGAAAAAGCCAAGGCCTTCTCCCGCAAGGTGACAACCTGGGCCAAGAGCTTCCACTCTTCCTGGCTCACCCACCCCGGAGGTCTGAAATTGAGACTCGCCATCCTTTCCTCCGTGATTTGTTCCGTTGGCTCGAAATCTGGAGGCCGCACCCACAGTGGGGTAAGATAGGGTTCCCTCCCCCACTTGATAGGCTTCAGCGGTGAGTTCAAGCTCTGCGGCATTGGCTCATTCCGCGGCCTAACCTTCCGCGCCACTGGCTTGTACTTTGCCCCACACGATTCAACCCACTGTAGTACAATGCCCCCTTCCGCTGAGATCCTGCAGACTGGGAAAACAAAGACTATCAAATTGCTCACAACCGTGGCACAAGGTAGGGCTTCTCAAAACGTAGTAGATACCCTCGGTGGTGCACAACTGGGAGGACTTATTTCTACACTTTTTGCCTCTGCCCCACAAGAACCTTCCTCTGCTCTCCCCTCCAAAACCTCTCCTTCCTCCTTACAAATCTCCGTCTCCTGATGCGGACCAAACTCCTGAGATTCCCTCCTATGATTGGACGGAAAAGGATTGCTCATGTATGTGGCACTTGGTAGGGCTTGTTGAAAGGTAGTAGGAGCCCCTGGCGGTGCACAATTGGGAGGACTTACTTCTAGACTGGTTGCCCCCGCTCCATTTTTTTCCTCCTCCATTCCCTCTCTCCAAACCTCCGGTTCCAAGTGCGGACCGACTTCCCAGGACTTCGGCCTATGACCAGACAAAAGGAAATCACTCACGTACATGGCACTTGGTAGGGTTTTACGGATGGTAGTAGAAACCCTTGAAGGCGCACAATTGGGAGGACTTACTTTTAGTCCTTTTGCCTCTGCCCCATCATCCCCTATTCCTTCCCGCTCTTCAGGAGTCAACCGTCTGCACGATTTTAGAGCTGACATTGCACGGATTGACCGGCCGACACCTAAAAACCCCGTGCCAAAGGGGAAGCCTCCTGCTTCTCCCTCCCTAGGCACTCATCCTCCCCCCCATCTGCTCCCAGCTGGGTCTCCCATTTTCCACTTGATGGCCAACAGATCGTTGTTGCGAACCAATGCCCTCGGGAGTCCACCACGGAAAGGACCTCCTCCTTGCGGACCAAATTGAACCAAAGACTGGCTTGGAAGGCGAACAAGAACGGCCGTCCAAGGATGACTTTGGCAGACCTTACCACCAAGAATGAGACCCTCCGCCTGGTCTTTGCCACCTCCACCCACTCACTTTCCACCACACCCGCCACTTCACACTCATGGCCACCAATTCCTTGCAAGCCAATGTTGGCTTGTTGGGTAACAAGATCCACGTCCTGAGCCACCTCCGCTGGCAAAAGGTTGACCATGGACCCGCTGTCAATCATTGTCCATACTTGCTGATCCCCAATGGTCATCTGAACATAACCAAGGGGACAGGAGATGGATTCCAAAGGAAACTCCTCCAAGTGGTATCAGCACGAATGTTTGGCCTCCGCTGAACTCACATCAAACACCACCCAATTACCCTCCGCCTTGAGACCCGCACTTTCCTTGATGGACGCTATGAGCTCTTCCGCAATCAGAGGGGAAACCAAAGCCAACTCTTTGATGGAAAGAGTCAGCGGTCCGTCCCCATTCAGAGCGCGCTTGGTCAACTCCGTCGCCTTCTTCCTCCCAGTGGGCACTGCCGCTCCTCCAGGCTGCAAAACTTCCTTTGCCTTACCCTTCTTTGGAGGGTCCACATCCATGCGGTTGTACCCACCAAAGAGGGCCGTCACCTCATTGGAGTGGATGGCCCACACCTCCAATTGGACAGCCGGGGGTGTCCATCCAGACGACCCAACAACTATACCCATCCAGGATTTGACCTCCGCCTTTGGGCCCTCCCCCGTCTCCCCCTGCCCTGCAGCCGCTGCATGAACCACGTCCCGCGGCACGGCCGCCTCAATCGGTTCACGCAATCTAGGGAGGAAATAATCACCATTATAGATCCTCACCCGCCTACCATTCAAGTTGTCCGTCAACTCTTGACATCAAGACTTATAATGGGTGTTTGACCCGCAATAAGTGCAATGAGTCCTAGGATACGCTGCACGCGGAGGACTGCTCCGCTGACCATCAGCCGGAGACAACGTTTGGGGCTGCAACTCCCGTTGAACCGTCTTCTGCATGAACAAACAAAGCTCTTTCAAGGTTTCAGCCAGCTCAGCCACTTCAGCGGGCGCCACTGGCGCCGGATTCCAAGAAGAGATCACCGGCCCAATTCCGCTTGAGATTGCCACCCCCGCATTCTTGGCCACCAATTCCATCATATCAAACTCTGCCCAGACTGCTCCCCTAAGCAACGCCAAATTGGGCAAAAGAGTGCCCCCGTCCTTTGACTGATGAATGAGGTTCTGATCATAGAGCCTCTGCTGCACCCGCTCTTGAACCTGCGTGGCGAGCCTGCGTGGCGAGCCCCTTGAGGAAGCTCCGCTTGACCAAAGCCGGTTCCCCAATGATCACTTCATTGCGATTAAGGTACTTCACAATGCGATCAAAGGAATTAACGTACTCATCAAACGCCCTTCAATTTCTGACCGCACCCAATGCCGCCTTGCTCATCGCAAGACTCTCCAAATCTGCCTCCCAATATTGTTGCTGACGAGGACCCCACTTCTCCAACATTTCCTCCCTCAGCCGCTCCCAATTCTTCACCTCATACCCCTCCATCTCCTCCACATTGTGCAACTCTTCTTTGGATTAAATGAAGTTGAAAATTTGACAAACCTTGTCGCCGTCCAACACCCCTTTGGTTTCCGCTGCTTGCTTGAAAAGACTCAGAAATTGATCAACCGCATCAATACTGAATTGAACTGCGGGAAAATCCCGCGGCCAAATCTTGACGCCCGTCGGTGGATCCGACGCCAACCCTTTCCTCCTCACCCCTACCGGCACTTCACCGGCTGCCTGCTTCCCCTTCTGATTCTCCTCTGTCCCGTTGTCCATGTTGACCTCCAACGTGATGCCGTAGGTAACAAACTTGGCGGGGGGGAGAGTGAACTTGGAAGAGGACGCTCCGCCCGACGCAACCGTAGGAAGATAAGTGTCAGAACCACTCATCCTTGAACAATGATAAAAAAACATGTAAGAAATAAAGAAAAAGAAAGATGTCTTGACCTGTCTGCAGGTTGGAAACAGAAATAATTTCCCGGCCAGACCCCCAATATGTGGAAACAAAGGCGACCACGGTGACAGAAAAGGTAGGTTGCCCTTCTTCCAGGTTGGGATTTCCTCTGCGGGATAAACAACTGTTAGCGGATGATTGACTGGATTCCCTGCAACACCTTTTACTCAGCAAGGGGACCTTTCCTCTTGCATTTGTCTTCCTGATGATGCCCTCCTCAGTTCTGCTGTCTGCACACGCCCAAATTCACTAGAGAGATTTAAAAGTAAAGAGATTTCTTATATGCCCTGTAGTTGATAGCTATCTACTTCAATGATAAGATAAGATAAGATCCCCGCAACTCTTGTACAACGCTCTATTTATACAACACCCCCCCAGTCATGACCCTCAATCCCCGGTACCGTCCCTGGAGCCCTACTTGCCCGTCTCCTCAATTCCGCATTGCACCGCAGCCTGCCCCCAACTACTATACCCCGTTGACCCCTGCAGTTGTCCGTTGCTCCCCTGCGCACGATCCGCTCCTTCTGCCCCCACTCCGCTTGCGGGCCTGGTGCCCCAAACCCCGTTATTCCACCCGGTCCCCCTACATTGCGCATACTGAAGCGGTCTTTGTCCGCTCAACCAATTGCCCGCGCCAACTATAGAATGTCCCATGCTGCACCCTTGTGCTTTCCCCGCAGAATGTCCGGTGACATTTGGTAAGTACCCCCCTACCTCAGCCTCAGCCTGCCGCTGAGCCCGCGGCTGCGGGCTCAGCTTCATTGCTGCACCTCCTGTATATAAGTTCTCCCACAACACTCTTGGGGACATTCCACTTGATCAAGAAATCCAAGGATACACCCATATATTGACTGGAAACGGAAAATCCAACTTTTGGTTCAAGAGGGTCTGCCACTTGTATCTGCCCTGCAAAATAACCCATTTATGACCTGCTTGAGCTTCAAAATTGAAGATTGCCACTACAGCGTGTTCCATGGTTTCTCTTGCTTCCAATTGCCGGTCTAATAGCCTACAGCTTGTGAATTCCGTTTGGCTCTTGGCATGTGGGGTATCAGAACGTGTCCACCAATATCTAAACTTTATAGGTCTGAGCTCATTGCGATGGACAGCTCTACCAGCATTGAACTCATTGGCTAAGGAGGCTAAAGGGAAATTGATATCCGTAATAGCTCTGAAGCCTGGCATTCCAGTGGCCCCTACCATCTGCATTGATAACATTGACATGGTTGAACAGGTCCATTCCTTTTCAGTCGGAAAACAAACCCATATGTTTTGTGGCACGTGGGGCTACATCCACCTTCCTGACCCTGAGCTCCTCTAATCACTTGATCTAGAAGATTTAACCTTGAAGGAATACTTGCATGCTATCAAGTTGGCAGAAAGTGCTCCAATTGAGCCACATCATTTCCTTCCAACGGCGGAATCCAACATTATAGAAGAATCTGTGTGGAAATCTCAAATTGGATATGTATTGAAGAAATACATAGCTATCTCGGACAATGAGAAGTCAGCTTTACCAATTCAATCACCCGTTGTTGACCAGATCAGTCACAAAAAGCCAGAACTGCACATGCTCAAACTAATGGATGCATCTGACAACTGCGCCAAAGGAGTTGGTCAAGTGTTTCAGAGTATTATTGGCCAATCTGGATTATCTGAGGTGGACTTCTTTGGAAGACTGCAGCCCATGGATGGTGACTTGGGCACAGTTCAAAATTTCAACCGTCTGAGGGCACAACACACACCAAACCCTTTTCCACAAGAGTGCCTGGATAACTGTGTATTCCAGCTAGGCGCTGCACATACACTTTGGAATTTTGCTTCAACAATATTTACTCATCACTTTGGTAATTCAAATTGATTGTGGTGCATGGCAGTTTCTCGAAGCACTTGGATTTCCAGCGGATAAGGCCATCCAGAAGAAATATTTCACCCTGATGATCAACCAGATGGAATGTGTCCTTGAGTCAATAATATTATACTGCCTACGGTAGGTTAAAACTGGTTTACTTTGCTCTTTTTTTTCTTTCTTACTCAACTTGATTGATTTGAATTGCAATGTTTGTTTTTTAGAGTTATAATGATGGCCACCCACCAAGCAGTTCCGGAGGCTCCTCAAATTATTTGTACCAATGAATGGAACAATTTAACAAGTGCTACACTATTTTTTGCTCGGCTGAAGCTCAAAGGAAAGTGGCAGGGCATTCATGCCCAAAACTACACAATACATTGGTCATGTTGCATGACTTCTCCAGTGTAGTGGAGGCAAGTCAAGCAATTTCCACCAGCGATGTGGGTAGACTGATGATAGTGTGGAAGAAGTGGTGCTTTATGTCCCAGTCTCTCACTGGTTTGACAAATTATTTGTCTTATCTTCCCTGAATAGTGTTACTTCTCACCAAAATCCTACCTCTGTCATTGAGGAAATACTTGCAGCATAATCTATTTATTTCCCCTGATGGACAAAAAGGCTATTTTGTAGCCAAAGATTTTTTCCTTGAAATTCAGAATTCTTGGCTCAAATACTTATACAACCAAACAGGAAATGGTACAAAACTTGATTGCTTGAGCGATGTCTACTCACTCAATATTCAAATAGTAAGTTTTTCACATCAACTGTGTCATCATCAATTATGGTCAATGCAGCTCATGCCAACTTTCTGTTGGTGTTATCAGAAACTGCACCACAGAAGATTTCTCAACTGAAGCACTTCCTGAGCGCAAGAGGAGTAGAATGTAGTGTTCTAAGTGTGAACACTCCAATTGAAGATTTAAGTTCTGAGATTATTCATCCCATTGGAAATGAATCACATAAAGAAGAACCAACTTGAACCAACAACATCAACGAATCAATGAAACCACACACTACAACAACTCCCCTCCAACAAACTCCCAATTCAAGGCCATCAATTCTTGGATCTCCAAATATTATTGAAGAATCACAGTAGTGTAATTATTAAGGTATCAATCTTACTTTAATCAAGAACTCTGCTTTTTTTATTCATAATATTGACTCCCTTTTTGTAATTATTAAGTTGTTCATTCCTTGTTAAAGAGTGCAATTCAATCTTCCATCAGTTCAATCTAAATAAGGAGGACACGACACCTAAAATTCTCACACTTTCTATTTCATTCAAGTTGCAGGACTTACTTCACTCAGTCAAAGAAGACTGTGGCAGAAAGAAAATATACCAGTCACACAAAAACCTCCTCACACCACAATCATTGGAAATGTTTAATTTGATGGCAAAAAATAACTACATATTGGATCAACTAGGTAACCCTGGCGGGAAAAGAATTTCTTGCATCAATAATACCTATCTATCTGGTATCAAAAAGATGCAAAAGATAATCAAATTCTCAGACCCAAACTTATCAAGATTTCAACGGCATATGTTGGTCAACCAAGTTGGGCCTTCTGTTTTTCACCAAGAAACACAAGACGCAAACATTGGCTCTGAAGATGATGATGAAAACTCAGATGATGCATGATTTAGCTTACCATTGATGCATACCACTGATTAGTGTATTCTGGTTATATTCTGCCCATGTCTGGGCCACAATTGCTTCCACTTGTTCTTTTTGCTTCTGATTCTTCTTGCGTGATAATTCTCTGTTTCTTTCCTTCTCTTGTTTCTTTTTGGCTGCAATCTCCCTTTTAGTCTTCAGGGGTGGGCTACTTGAATTTTTTATGTTCAACTCCAACACAATGTGATCCAAAGTTGGTGGGATTTTATTATTGCTAGTGTGTAATTGATCCAAACCTTCAGGGTTTGTAGTCTTTGCCTTTTTCTGACCTACTGCTTGATCTTGAAGTGAATCACAATTCCAAGAAGCTTTTCAAGCTGACCCAAGAAGGATTGACTGCCAATACATGAGGATATATCTTTCTCAGTGAATACGTGCTCTATGTTATAAGCAATTGCTTCAGCCTCAACATCATCAAACAGATCACACGAATTTAATGTTCCCCCTGAAGGTGTTAGGCTGTCATACATCTCATCCATTGCATTTATAATATGTGTTTTGAAATCTCCTAGGCCTAGGTGACTGATCTCGGAATCTTGGATCTTATGCTTGCATACTAGTGGCCGCTTGGCAGGGTATTTGTTGCTTATGTCTGGGATACTCGGTGAAATGAAAGTGTCATCAAGAATATCATTGAAGTTGCCTTGATCTTCCAAAACCAAGTTCCTAACCAGCCCGTCACATTCTACAACTGCACAGTTTGAGCAGCGGCATAGATCAAAACCCATGTTCTTTTTCGCGCTCCTTCTCTCTAATGTAAGAAGGATCATCTATCCAGAGAGGCACATAACCAAGTCTTATGCAAGTACAAAGAAAAGGCATGAGAATATGCTTCAATCAAGCATAAAGATCAGCTAAATAACATACAAGTTGTCCAAAGAGAAGGCAATCCTCAGGCACAGGTGTTATTTCCAGTGGATCAATCCGGTCCTCATCTGTCTGTTCAGCACCCCTTGTAAATTGATCCAATCTGTTCTTGCCCGCTCGCATTGTTGTCTCCATAAACAATAGAGCCAAGCCTTTTTGCCCATCTCTTCCACATCTTCCAATCATCTGAGAAATTTGAGGTGGGTCACCCCGGCCATGTGAGCCACCATTCAAACATGCTTCCAATTTTGACCCAAACCCAGAGCCATTGTAGCCAAAATTATGGGGAAGACCAGGTTTGCAAATTCTTCTGCACATCAAACCTTGTCAAGATCTTCTGTGCAAGAATGATATTTTTGGACACAGGTATTGTGGGGGTCCAGAGAAGTTCTTGGATTCTCTCAAGCCCAGTCAATTACATCCATAACAGTTAATGTTTGGTTTTGCGACCCGCTATACACTAGAGTTGGTGCAAGATTCTTGTTTCCCACGTCATTAGAAGAAGGGAAGATCTTGATTAAATCAAGTGATGAAGCAAGTGATTTTTCCATTGTGATCTGAATCAGTCATATTTCTGGCCGAGTCAATTCTCCCTGTAATATGTCAATTGAGTCATCATCAAGCTTGAGCACGTGGCTGATAATAGGAGAAGTGGTTTGTTGTTTCAAAAAAGAAGGTTCCTGCCAAGATTTCCATAACAAGGTTGAAAAATCCCAATGTCCTGAAACCAAAGAAGAATTGCAGCTTCCTTCTTTCCATGGCCGCTAGCAACAAGTCCCCATGTGTAGATCATATGAGCTTTGTCAACAACAACCAATGCCAAGCGGTTCTGAAATTTTCTGCTGAAGTAGACAGCATCCCACATTTTGTTGTTGAGGAAAGTCTCCAGACTCATGTACACAAACTGATATCCACCATTAGAGATTTCTTCTGCTACTTGAGCGTTGAATTTCATCATTGTCAAGTTTATAGCCAAGAATCCAGCTTGTTTTTTCTCATAGACTTGATTTTCTCCTAGAGAATGCAAGGGGTTCAATACAAGTACCACTGCACATTTGTTTTGAGGTATCATTTTAAAGTATAGCTCTGATATTCAAGACTTTCCAAAGCCAGTGCCAGAGAGAAGAAAGGTATTGCAGCCTTTGACTAGATTAAGAACAGTTTCAGTTTGCAAAGGCTTTGAGGGCTGACCATAGAAATCCAGGGAAACATGTTCAATGTGGGTCTTCAAATCTGCATCATTCTTTTTGTAAACCTTCTTATAGACATTGACACCTGTTGGAGTCCATACCCTTCAAGGCATAGGAAACCTTGTCTGGCTTGATAATTTTGTAAGCATTCCTTTGTTGAGGCAACTGATTGACTTAAATTCTGAAGGAACATTGACAGGGCTAATTTTATAAGTGTCAAGAACGTTGTTTGGCTGGACTTAGGCAATTTCTCTAGTTTTTACAGTTTTCCAATCACTTAAAGATTATCAACTTGTAACTCAAGTGGCTGGATTTCTATCCGGTACAGCTCCCACCTTCCAAAGCAGAATCCATAACCCATAATTCCTGAAGAAGTGGGACCTCTACCGCTGGGTGAGGGCATAAATTGCCCTCTGGTGTAACTCCTTAAATCTTTGAATTACATTGAACGTGAGATTCTAAGCTAACTGAGACTTTTCACCTCATTGTCTCATGGTTTGTGTGTTTGGCGCAATTTGTGTTTCATTCCAAATTTTGGTCAAAAGCCACAATTTTTTCAAAGCTCTCACGCAGCTGAACCCCAATAACTTATAAGCCTCCCATTGGGAATGGGAGATGCTCCGCATCGGGGTGCTCTGCACCCCCGGTCCCGGGAGGCTTAGTTAAGTCAGATTCATACCTGGAGGGTATCTTCCCCTCCGCACCCTTATACCAAAGGTTTTCTGAGGTATTTTAATGGCCTACTGGGCCCAGCTTTGTCCAAAAAAATCACTTCTTTATTGGTTATAGTTTACATTCATTTGATAACAAAAAAATGGTTGAATTTTGCAAGTTGATAGATGGAAAAATCAATCTGGCTTCCGGGAATCAATTTTGCATTTAAGTAGAATATGTACTTATGAGAAATGGTGCGATGAGACCAGACTCTACTCTTGGTTCGTTCATTTTTTCCCGTTGGTTCAAGAAAAAAGGAAGCAAACTTAAACTTTCCCCCATTTCAACTACTTGCGAGTGCAGAAAGAATTTTCAACTTCTGCAGATTTCCGAGTGATGGGTGTCAGATCGGGGTTCTGTTCATTTAAACAACGGTTTTGTATTAATTCAAAGCATTCAATTTTCAATTCCATCAAATAAAAACTCCTCACCTTTTTGTCTCTTAAGTCTGTTTTGCAACACCACTTGCTTTCTGAACCAGTACCGATACAATTATAACCTAGGACCACCCGAGGTCGTCGATCTATTACTGCATTGGCGATTTTCACTACCCATTTTTGATTCATTAGGATATGAACATCACATCAGTGTTGAATTGAGCTATACTTGTGTGTTTCAAGGGAAAAAAAACTTACTTGTATATCCCATGGTGGAATCGTCCTTCAGGCCACACCATGCATCTACATATGAGTCGCCACGGTATTTGCATTTGAATTCTACTGTATTTTTTGGATTATAAGTACCCATTACGCTAAGTACAGTTGCACAGAAAAGTAAAGAAATCGAGATGAGTGGCATCGTGAGCACTTGAGATTGTCACTTCTAAGATACACTTGATGGGGCGAGCTGGTGTTAGGATGAAATTGGTTGAAGTGTTGAGTTGTAGATTGGCAGAGAACTGCTGAGCAAAGAGAATAATGTCTTGAAATCGTGTTGAATGGAAAAATGCCCAATGATCACTAGTTTTATAAGCAGCTGAGTCACCCATTCTGACTCTAATCGCAACCGATTTCGACCTGACCTTCTCAGCAGAGGAGGGCAAATATCTGTTGTCTCCAGGAGGCCGGCAATGTGCGGCAGAAGATTGAATCTCATCACTGCCATAAACCTATCAGCCAGGCAACACCTTTTTGGTTATGTGGGGCAGGCAGAGTGCCATTGTAACTTCAAGGGATTCTGTTTCAAAGAGACTTGCTGGACCAAAGACACCCTCCGGTCGGCCATACACCCTCGTCGACCGGAGGAGATCCCTCCGGTCGAAGAGGGCCAACACCCTCGTCGACCGGAGGGATTTCCTCCAGTTGACGAGGCAATATGACCGAGTCGACCCCTCCGGTTGACGAGGCAATATGACCGAGTCGACCCCTCCGGTTGACGAGGCAATATGACTCGTCGACTCCGGTTGACGAGGTTGGATGGCCTCGTTGACCCTTCCTTGTGAACTACGGGACAAGCAGTCAGGAAAAGAATAAAAAATAAAAAATAAAAAATAAAAAATAAAAAATAAAAAATAAAAAATAAAAAATAAAAATAAAAAGGGCATTAATAAAAAAACCCGGTTTTTCCGCGTTTACACCCGGTTTTACGCAGCGGCGACGTCCAAATTGCTGCGCAGTACACCCGGTTTTCCGCATTTACACCCGGTTTTTTTATTTAATTTTTTGCGGGCGGAATTTCATTATTTTTCAAAATTTGAAAATTGCTAAAAATACTTCTTGGCGTGTAGAACTTTATGGTAATTTTTATTTTCCAAAAAAACTATGTCTTCTATTTTTTTATTTTCCAAAAAAACTATGTCTTCTATTTTTTTTGGCCAATCCACCCGGTTTTTTTTCAATTTAATTTTTTGCAGGCGGATTTTCATTATTTTCCAAAGTTTTAAATTTATTTATCATACTTACAGGGGTGTCAAATTTTATGGTAATTTTTATCTTGCAAAAAAAACAAGCATTCTATTTTTTTTTGGCCAATCCACCCGGTTTTTTTCATAAAAAAACCCCACAGCTCAATTTTCAGGATTTCTCAAAATTTTAAATTTTTTTAAAACACTTTAAGGGGTGTAGAATTTAATGTGACAAACAGTTTATTTTTAACTTCACTGGCTTTCTTTTTATCATTCTTGGACAGAATTTATTTCTAAAACCTTCACGCCTGTCTTTCAAGATATTTGGGGAGTTTACAAATGGATTAATACACTTTAGAGGGTAAATAATTCATTGGAAACAAATACAGATTATAAAATTAACTTGTTATCAGATTTCATGACAAAGAAATGGAAATATAATGATACACAGCGGTATGGTACATTGTATGATGCTTTGGAGTGTTACATGTAAGATAATTATTACACATTACATATGGGTTCAGGAATGTAATTCAGGCGTTGAGATTCACCATTTGTAAGCATTTTCTAGTTGTTATCACTAGTGTTTATAACAATTTCTCTTTCTTATGACTTATTATTTGTGTGCGCATTCTTAGTCTGTACTAATGTCTCTTTGTTTTTTATTACATTTATTATTTATTAATAAATTATGACCTTGCAATTATGTCTCTTGCTTTTTATTTTATTTATTTATTTCATTCATTTCCCCCCCATTTATTCTATTTATTTTATTTTATTTTGTTTATGTTTATTTTGCTTGTTTTACTTGCCTTATTTGATTTGGGAACATAAGTGAATATTGAATGTAGTTGGGGAGGTTGCGAGCAGAGGTCAAATGCCGCCCTCCATAATTTCATTTTATTTTGTTTTGTTTATTTTCCTTGTTTTAGATTGTTTATTTTAATTGAGGTGAGTTTAAATAAAATGGATTGAATGAGGATGATTGGGAGAGGTTGTGTTATTAATAAGGTCGATTAACTTGCAATTATGAGAGGTCTCTTGCTTTTAGATTTAGTTTATAGTCTAGAGTGCTTATTCATTTCGCTGGAGCTATTTATTCAAGATATCATTTTATACAAATTGTGTTTATTTTCCTTGTTCTATCGGATTTATTTTATTTGTTTTGGGGTCACGCACATCAAATGCCGCCCTCCAAACAGTTCTATTTGCTTAAAAATTACCAAATTAAAAAAACCGGGTGTAAATGCGGAAAACCGGGTGCACCGCGCAGCCGCAAGCTGCGCAGAAAAGACCGGACACGGAAGGAGATGAGTGAAAAAAATGGAAGGATTCAGCAATTCAATAATCTTTGCCGTAGTCGTCGAAGTCGCCTCAAGCCCTAGGGTTCCCAGTTTGGGATGCACTTTTAATTGCAACTGATGAAATATAAATCCAAGGGACCCCCCTTGGTTTTAATTTCATTGGTTGGGGTCAACCTACTTTGAATTGGTTTTTTGCAAAAATGAACTCAAAAATCAGTGCCTCCAAGTCAATCATCGTCAATTCATATCTCCATCATCAATCACCCGGGTCATCAACCCCTTCGTCGTGATAGTTGGCCTTGAGTTCACCAGCGCATCAAAATATGTCATGAACACTGCCCGATAGTTCAGTGTTGTTTTGTTGTGCTCCTGGGGTCCGCGTTCAATGGATGCCAAGATCCGACCGCGCGTCCCACTCGCTGTTGGATGTACCTCCCTGGTCCCGGTTTTGCCCGCTGTCAAATGGCGGATGTTTGCAACCGTGGTTGATGGGTGATGTAGCACTCGAAGGAAGGTGATTTTTGAATTCGGCAGCAGGTTGATGAATGTCACAAGGAATTAATGATGCATCTTTGTCTAGTGGTGTGATTGGAGTCATAGGTGGCTCAAAAGGTATTACTATTAGACCATTATCGGCAGTGTCAAAATACTCATCACATGGGTGCTTGTCGGCACGCCCCAAAATTCCCCAGTGTTCGACATTCTCAAAATCATCAACCGCTACAGGTAGATCACCCACAAGTCTTCCAACATCATCTTGATGAATGGTGCTTTCAGGACCAAATCGTGTTTTTGACTGTAGCTGGCTGGAAGCTAGACTTCCTCCTCCAAGACCACATCTGGCAGGTTGATCGTGCACGGCCTGATTTTTCCATTGGCGAGGCAGTTGTCCGGCCACGTAATTATGGGGATGAATTTGGTGCTGGGACTGTTTGGGCGGGGAGATGCGCATTGGAGGGTGGGTAGCGGCCTGAGATCTTCCCTGTCCATTCGTTTGTTTCCAAACCCGCAAGCGATGGGTTGGTCGATTCCCAGGTCGTTTCTGGAAATCGACGGAGTTGAAGTAGGTGTATGGCCCAGGATTTGAGCGAGACAGGGTACCAAAAACTTGATTCAAGTCATTGAGAAACAGTCGGATCCGTCTGTATGCCCCAGAAGAATGGTCCATTGCAGACTAGAGAAAAATGATAATAGAAAAATCCGGTATTTTTTGTTGGGAAGATCAAGGTTCAAGCAAGTAAAGTTTGTTAGGAATAAAAAAAAACTAGTCCGGTATTATTTGTCGGTAAGAGTAAGATTTCAAACGGGTAAAGTTGTTAGGGTTTAAAAAAATTAGTCCGGTATTTTGCGTCGGCGGGTTGATTTCTTCAGCAGAGCTGGTAACTGGGCTCATAACCTGTAGAGACACAAAAGAGTAATCTTGGATTGCATGAGGAAAGAAGGCCATAATGTGGCTGTAAACACATAGTATTTATAGTACATATTATGTAATGAGAAGAGTTGAAATGGGAAACGGAGTGACATGGGAAAGTCAGATGTCTCGTTGAGACCATCCTATACGCCAACATGACGTATAGTGTACACAACGGGTGCACCCATAGTTCAAAAGAAACGTCCGGCTAACGGATGTCTATTCTTTTGACAGGTTTGACGCCTTGAAGGCGTTCTCAAGGCGTTCCCGATGGTTCCTACCCGTTCCAGGGACGTTGGTGGATCTTTGACCCGTCTCAAGAACCAAAAGGGTTCTCAGCACGAGTTGAGAACGCCTTCGGACAACTTGAAAACCACTTTTGGTTTTCAAGTTGTCTGAAAAACCACAAGAGGTTCTGATGACGCCTTGGAAACCAAAAGTGGTTTCCAAGGCGTCATCAGAACGGCTCACAATTGGCTTGGAAACCACTTTTGGGTTCCAAGCCGTCATGAGAACGGTTTGCGATACGTTCGCGATTTGACTTTGCATCCGCACAACCTCCCAATGTCGGGGGGGTTACAGGGGGCAGATTCTCAGGGGGGGGGGATGGGCAAATGTCCATCACCACCGAGGATGATGGGCTCAAGTGCCCATCCACCACCCGGTGGCAGGGGGGGGGTTGGTTATGATTATAAAAGGACTGCTGATGTGCGTTCCTTTCAGCCCAACCCCCATCCACCTGCCATCTAAGCCCCCTTACACACATTTTCCTGTATATCTGTACTAAGCCCCCATACACACACCATACATACACCCACTTAGCCTCCACCAAACACTCATAAGCCCCCTGATGACTCCCCCCCCCAGCTTGTTATTATCTATGACCCCTCTCTGTGTGATAATCTCCTCAACCTCATCTCACCTTAGAAGGCATGTGGCAACCATCCATCCAAAGCCACCACTACTATGCCTGCTCTTCCTACCACTGGGAGATTTTACCGCTTCAAAGCCAAAGTGTTTGCACAACGTGATTTGGTGCACATCAACTTCAAATTTGGGGGAGTCCTCAAATATGAAGATGCTGCCGGCAATGTTGAATGGGTTGGCCGCATCCACCGGGGGAAATTCATCAAACAGTACCCCCTTCCAGTAAAGTACAGGTTATTCCGGAGCCTCTTGGACAAGCTACCACAACAAAAGGACGCCTCGGCATCTCTGCGCATCAAGTTTTCAAGAGGATACATGAATTCTTTGGCTGAAGAATGTGATCAGGTAAGGAGCTTTATTTTGTTCACATTATTGATTTTTAGCTGATAATCCTCTTGTTTGTTGTAGTACCCAAGTCCAAGCACAACTGACTCAAGCATGAGTCATCTCTCATGGCCTCCATCAGAATAGGACACCTACATAGTTGGCCCTGATTTTGTCTACACACTGCTGTTTATTGTTTCCCTAAGATCAATCAATGTCATGTTTTTGCAAGCTTGTTTGTTTTTATTTCAGCAAAAGATATTCCAATTGGCCATGAAATTCTTGTCCACAAACACATGCATTTTTCTGAGTACTTTTTTGGATTGTTGATCTGTCAGGTGCAATTTCAGTGCCCATGATGTTGTAATACCTCTGGCTGTTGTAACATACACATTGGCAACTTTTTATATCTAGAAGTCTTTTTCACGGGCGTTGATAAACGCACGCCAACGCCAACCCGCACGCCACTTTTTTTTGGCGTGCGGGGCCTACATGCCAAAAAAAATTGGCGTGTAGGGTCTACACGCCAAAATAAATTGGCGTGTGAGACCCACACGCCAAAAATGGCGTGTGGTTCCCACACGCCAAAAATGGCGTGTGGTTCCCACACGCCAATTTTTTTTGGCGTGCGGCTCCCGCACGCCAATTGTTTGGCGTGCGGGTCCCCCCTTGCTCACGTAATCGAATGGGAGGTCCCATTCGATTACGTGAGTGGGCCGGCTGACGAGGTTATACAACCTCGTCAGCCGGGAGGACTTCCTCCCGGCCGACGAGGTTGTATAACCTCGTCGGCCAGGAGGAAGTCCTCCCGGCCGACGAGGCTATACAACCTCATCGGCCAGGAGGACTTCCTCCTGGCTGACGAGGTTGTATAACCTCGTCAGCCGGGAGGACTTCCTCCCGGCTGACGAGGTTATACAACCTCGTCAGCCAGGAGGAAGTCCTCCTGGCTGACGATAACCTCGGCCGGGAGGACTTCCTCCCGGCCGACGAGGTTATAGTCGGCCAGGAGGAAATCCTCCTGGCTCGGCTGGCCTCGTCGGCCGGGAGGACTTCCTCCCGGCCGACGAGGTTATACAACCTCGTCGGCCAGGAGGAAGTCCTCCTGGCTGACGAGGTTGTATAACCTCGTCAGCCGGGAGGACTTCCTCCCGGCTGACGAGGTTATACAACCTCGTCAGCCAGGAGGAAGTCCTCCTGGCCGAACGAGGTTGTATAGCCTTGTCGGCCGGGAGGACTTCCTCCTGGCCGACGAGGTTATACAACCTCGTCGGCCGGGAGGAAGTCCTCCCGGCTGACGAAGGTTGTATAACCTCGTCAGCCGGCCCGCTCACGTAATCGAAATGGGACCTCCCATTCGATTACGTGAGCGGGATCCTCCCACACGCCAAACAATTGGCGTGTGGGACCGCACGCCAATTGTTTGGCGCGCGCTCCCACACGCCAATGGGCGTGTGGGAGCGGCACGCCAAACAATTGGCGTGCGGGGCCCACACGCCATTTTTTTGGCGTGCGGGGCCCACACGCCAAAAAAAATTGGGTGTGGGAACCACACGCCATTTTTGGCGTGTGGGTCTCACACGCCAAATAAAATTGGCGTGTAGACCCTACACGCCACTTTTTTTTGGCGTGTAGGCCCCGCACGCCAAAAAAAATTGGCGTGCGGGTTGGCGTTGGCGTGCGCGCTTGGCGTGCGTTTATCAACGCCCCTTTTTCACTTGTGCACTGATTGAATCATGACAAAAATTGATTCATGGACAGAATAGAGTAATGGCCATGAAACACAGACACATCATTTATGACACACATCATTTATGGGGATGAGAGCTTGATGCTCCATGAGGACCATAACTGTGGTAATATGGGTAATTTTCTGCCACATTAGTGCTGAAATTAGGGTTGTATGATGCATGCCTTTCCACATGTGGATTGTAAGAGGCCCTTCTTTCCAGATGAGGGCTGAAACTGAGGTTGTTGGAAGAGCTTGATGCAACAGGTGTACTATTATGTTGCCAATCATACATTGTTGCTGATTGAAGCGGGGAATTTCCTTGGGGGTAAGAAGATGTGCTTGAATGGAAATTGGGACCATAATGTGGATGTAAAAGATGTGCATTGTAAGATGCCCTCCTTTCCAAATTGGGGCTGAAATTGAGGCGGTTGGAAGAGCTTGATGCTATAGGTGTACCATGATGGTGCAGGGAAGATGCTTGGGGGTAACACAATGTGCTTGAATTCAAATTGGCACCACAATGTGGATGTAATAATGGGGTTGAAGTATTGGGAGGGAAATTGGTGTTCATTTGGCATGATGGATATTTATTCCTTGACCTTGTTGGATATTCTGGTGATTGTGCCTCATGTGATGTGTGGTTTTGGGACACTAATCTGTTGTTGGATATTGTGACATTTCTTGCCTTCCTTTGTGGTACAGTCTGATCCCATTTTGCTTGACCCAAATATGCTGCTTCATGCATTTCTGCATCTGTTATGGGACCCTTGTCTAATCTGGATAATATTTGGTGAAACACTGGATGATGATGAGAAAATGCATTCACCAGATAGCTGTTAAAGCATGTGTGTTTTATTTCACAGGTCACAGTAGTACCTTCTTGGCGGGCACTTCTTTGCCTGCTTGATACCACAGCTTGACACTTACCGTCATAGAAATTGTGTTGCACATTTAAACAACATAAAATTTGCTAATTCAATGTGAAAACACTACAGTTAGATTGTAAATTTTTCACATGTACAAAGTTCTCTCACTCACTTGTGCTGGAACATATCTTACTACCAATTCTTTTTCCAATATCCTCATCTTACAATCCGGCTGTAAACCCTTGATCTTACATTGTTCAATTTGCAAGATGTAATTTTGCTGGCCAACTTGCCAAATTGAAAGAACACTCCCAACATATTGGTTATTTTCCTGGTTATTTGAATTTTTGGGCATTTGAGTCATTGCCTTCTTTATACATAAATCTGTATGATTGAAACACTCACAAGTACAAATGATCCCTTGGAAACTTTATTATTATCATTCAGCTGCAAAGTTCCAACCTGTGTAATTTCTGAATTTGGATAATTATGTCTGACTTCATGTGGAACTGGTTCCTCATTCCCTTCATGCACTTTAGATGCTTTGAAATAGGATTGTTCATCCACTTTGGGGTTGTATCCCATGGACTTTTGTATGAGTGGATTACCTGAGAACATTCTCATGACTTCATCTGAGGCTTGGAGATATTTGTGTTGTGTATCATCCCACATGTAAGCTCCTGAGAGTATTAGGCGCATCACTTGGTAATTACTGAAACTGATGGCTATATCTCTGCCTGGACTGAGTCGATTTGTGTGAATAGAAGCTGTCCTCAGTCGTCCATTGTAGCTTTCAAACTTCTCAGTCGCAAATAAGGTAGCCGGGCCAAATATTTTGATTGAGTCAGGTAGATGTAATAGCATGTGGAATTTTGGCTTATTTGCCCATTGGGCAGTCATTTTGAAAATGTTATACATGAATATCTTAATTTGATCTTCTAATTCCTTTATGTACTTGTTCATGTTGTCTATATGAGTTTGGAAAATCAGTCTGCCAATGCAGCATAATGGGATCCATATTTCCTTCTCTGACTTGCTCATAAAGGGAAAGTATACAAATGGTGCCAGCTGTACTACTGTGCAGAAGTCTTTGCCCAAGTAACTCTTCCAGTGTGCAATCATGTATTTAGCCTGAATAGGTGGAATATTCATACCATTTGTGATGAAGGAGTTCAAATGTGCCTCCATTTTTGAAAAGTCCTTTTTTTTATCCATGAAGTCCCGTAACAGATACTTGACAATCCCTAGTGAGAAAACATGTAGAATTTCGACTGGGGTATCTAGGCATCCATCAAATTCTTTCAGGTGAGCAAATGTATTGCAAAGCCTGTGTGGTTCCTCTTGTTCTATCATGAGGATCCTTTGGCTTTCTTCAGGGTTATTACGCCTCAATGCTATGAGTTTTTCTTGTAGCTTATCTGTCAAGCCCAAATGATCCATGTGGGTTTCATATTCCTTCTTTGACTGAGTGGTCAGAATTTTCCATGAGCTCTTGGTCTTCTCAACAGTTTGTGTCCATATTCTTGCAAAAGGTTTCAAAGGTATCCCAAAGAAATCCTTTAAGTATGAGATGGATCTTTTGTATGACATTTCATCTACATGCAAATGGCACATCCTGCAGGGGTTCTTGCAAACCCCAGGAATTGGGGTATTTGTGACCTCAGATGACATAGGTGAATCTCCTAGATAACAAAGAACCACACTCATGAATAAAACCTCTTGATGAATACTGGAATCATATGCAAAACTGCCATTGGTGATCAAAAAGCTAGGGAAAAATATCTCATCAGTCAAAAATATAATATAATACCAATTCCAAGAAAGATGAATATGGTGTACTTCATATCTTCAACAATAGACTCTCCCAATTCCAAAGCCCCTGCTTCATTGGACGTAGTAACGAAATGACAATTATACTCCATGTTGCTATGCTCTGGAGGTAGGCCACTCAATGTCATATAGAAGGAGACATGTTTGTTCCATTTTTTTGAAATGTTCCCAGAAGTATCGTCTGAGTAAAGTGTAATGGGGACATGGCGAATTATCTTTCCATTGGCTTTAGATCTCCAAGGGTTGGGCACTGGGATTGCTACTGTAGGGGCCCACTTTGGTCCTTCAATAATTTGACCCCGTATTCTATCCCTGAAAGATTTTCCAGATACAATTGGAAACTCTGAATATATCTTGTCAAATCTGTCTATAGGAACATTGTGCAAATCAGGTGAATTGTAACTTATGTTTTCAGGTACTATGATTGCCAGCTGCCTTGTCCCATCTTGGAATTCTGTGTCTTGATATTCATTCATCCTTGGCACAATGCATTTAGCATGTAGCACATCATTCATCTTGAAGAAGAATATTGGTATGACAGTTTCCTGATCTGGCCCTTGTAGTGTAATTGGCTCAAGTATATAATAGTGTTGATTACCACTCTGAACCATCTGTACTCTTCCCTCCCGAGATAAATGCTCCCTCCACTTGGCACTTTGATATAGTGCATGGATATTCATACCATTAGTCTCATGTGGATAGAATTCCAAATGTTTATTCACATAGGGATTTGAAAGCTCCTGGATTGCCAAGAGATGATAGAAAATTCAGTATGCTCCAAAATAACTACATTTATATAATGGTATAAAAACAACCCACGTGACATATGATATCTTTCACACTGAGGGAAAAGCACTTGTTGTTCAAAACAGATAACTTCTCATTAATGTTGATTTTCAACATCCTACGGATTCTGTCCCTGCTCCTCCTGAGTGTATTCCAATGGGGTAGGCACACATTGCAAACATGGAGTATTAAGCGGATCTGGTGGTACATGCTTCGTGACAATACATTGTGCAAGTGGCCAAGAATCAGTGCACCAATCAGATACTGAAGATAAATATATTATGTTAGAATATTATCTCCTCCTCCTTCTGAGGCAACAGAGAAATTCCATACCATTTTTGAAGGAAATGGATACCACATTCCATTTGTATTACAATAGCCATCATTAATAGGTTCATTATCACCTTCTAATATTTTGGGGTCTTCAATGAGGTCCCCAGAGAGGCCTGATATTGGATCATCAATGAGCCACTCAAGAGGGTTGAAGGCCTTTTCTGAAAGCTCATCTGAAATATCTTCACCTCCCCCAAAATCCCATTCCCAAACTATCATTGAAGTCCAACAGGGCTGTGGGACATTCTTGTTCAACATCCATTGTATCAAGACCTTCATAATTATAGAGGGGACATTGTGTAGAGGCAGAACTTTCATAGATGCCCACATAGTCCTCCGGGGCTGTTGTCTTTTCCAATCTGTGTCCAAATATTGTGATCTGCTTATGACTTTCAGAGGCCAAGTGCTTATGAATACTTCTCAAATTTAGCAGCTTTCCTCCACATGAAATACACTTAAATTTTTCCACTCCACCATCTTGTGGTACTGTCTCAAAGCCTGCCAAAATAGGAACATGGATCAGAGATGTGGCCCTTTTTATCTTTCTCAACAAGAAAATTACTTGCTACTGACCAGGGATCTTCATGAAAACTTATTTATGAATCTTTTTTCTAGGGAACCACTGAATTCTTAGTAGTGGGAAGCAATATTAATTTCTGGGGTGCATGGGCCATGAAGGACATAGACTGCACCCCTTTTTATGGAACAAGGAAGTCATTCCGGGTGTGCCCTTCAGTTTCACACCCTGTATGTGGTGTCACACCTGTGACAGACGGCTCAAACACGCCTTGGCCCGGAGTCGGAGATATCCCCGCCTCCAGATCCTGGCTGGAACATCAATCATGTCCCAGTATCCCCACCACCCCTACGAACCTCCCCTCGCCCCCTCCGACAATCCCCTCCACCGCTACAACGGTCAACCTAACACACCAAGTCGAAACAATACCAAAGCCCCACCCAATATAACCATCCCGCCGACCGTTTCATCCCTAGCCCCGCCACCTATGAATCCAGCCCCGCCATCCGAAACGTATGTCCCTCCGCAATGGCCCGAGATGATGAGCCCGTACCGCCACCAAGGACCGGGTGAGTTTCTTCCCCCATTCATCATCTACAGGCAGAATTGTCTGACTAACCAAAAAAAATCCCTCGACAGATCTCCTTCCCTTGCCCCGGGAGGGTCAAGTCGGACCAATCCGAAATCAGCCGGGTAGCCGACCGTTAAACTCCCCCCAGGATTTCCGTACACCGGCTTGTAGGACAATATTACATGTTAGTAACTCTGATCCCGATGGATCAGATGTTACTAACATGTCCAAACCTCCGTCCAGTCTAAAATCCAGCCAACGTTCATCCCTACTAACGACGTCTGGCGGGAGGCTCACCAATTGTTCCATTGACGCCGTTTGTACCCGGCTGGAGATGATGTGCGATCGATTCCGACTCAACGACAACACGATTCAGTGGGCTTGAAATCTCGTTGACGTAAGATTAAATTTAACTTTGTCGCTCCCCCGATTACTAATGAGCTCCTCTCCGTAGATGCCCGAAGAAGAGCTATGGCTCATGAACATCATGATTACCCTCAACGGGCAAATACATCCACCACCGTCGTCCGCCATCCAAGAGGCCACCGGTGAGGCCAAATGGTTCTCCTCAGAAGTCCAACAATTTCTTCGCGGCCAGGTGCCTGAAGCGCTACTGCGTCCTGATATCGAGGCTTATGGGCGTCAATCGGCGAAAAAACGACTTATCAACAAGTGCCCATTCTTTATTGTCAAGGTAACAGCGCATTCAACTACAAGGAAATATTAGTGAGCAGCATTCGCCCCTCCTAAATTTGAAGATAGCACACCAAGACCCCATAAATCAAATTGAATTACAGATGCTGTAATCAAACCACATGGTGTACCAATGATTTTTGGGATAGTTGTGAGAGAAAGAAAAGTTGTGACATGCCCGGGAACCTTGTGTGACAAGCCTTTTACCTAGTCTAGTTCAAGCTCTGTTGTTAGATTTTCTCTTTTCTTTTTCTCATCCTGTTTTCTCCCGACTCCTCCCATCAAAAGGTTTGACCTACTGCTCCCGCCCCCTAATCCTACCCTCGCTGACACCAATCACACCTTATGGTGTTTAAAGGTTTGACCTACTGCTCCCGCCCCCTAATCCTACCCTCGCTGACACCAATCACACCTTATGGTGTTTAAAGACTGTTTTATCTCTTCTCACAGATGATGAGACCGGAACCCTCTTATAAATCCCGCTGATCAAACTGAAAACTCTACTAACGTGACTTTACAAGTTCCGCTACCCAATTCTGAACCGTCATCTTCAATTCCATCCTTGCCCAACCAATCTACCGTGATTAATCATCTCAATATGGTTGACCTAGCCGTAGAACTCAAGGACAACGCCAAATTGACCGGCACAAACTATTTAGAATGGAAGATCAAGATTTCCGCCATCCTCCAACTCAAACACTTGCTCAAACTTGTCAACGGATCCGAAACCGCTGAGGGAGCCGAAAGACGAGACAAAGCCGACTCTGACCGATACAAAGACGCTCTCGCAATTCTTGTTTTAAACTGGGGCGTTGATAGACGCACGCCAACAGCGTACGCCAACGCCAACCCGCATGCCAATTTATTTTGGCATGCGGGGCCTACACACCAAAAATGGCGTGTGGGGGGATATCGCATGCGATATCCCCATACACATAATACATACATGTATTATGTGTATGGGGATATACACATCCCCCGCTCACATAATCGAATGGGAGGGCCCATTCGATTACGTGAGCGAGCCCGAGTCTGATTCCCGACTGGGGCTCGCTCATGGTCCCGGGTTTTTCAACCAGAACCACAACAAACACAGCACCGCTCACCGATTTGATCACAAGGCCAATGAGTTGTTGGGCCGGTTGTACGCCTTGAAGGAAAGACTGGCCAAAGGTGTTGAGGGTTGTCTTGTGGCCTTCAACATCTGTCCGCATCTCTCCGCTTTGACGTGGGGATCCATCAGCTGGGTTTGTTGTGTTGGGCTGGCCATATTGAACATCCTTGTTGATTTGGTTTGCAAATTCATTGAGCGTGGGGATTGGGTTGGTTGCTGGAGGTAGGGGATCAGGAGTGTGTGCATATAAGTATGCCATTGAGTTGGTTTCAAATTCAGGGCGTGGGTGGGACTGTGGTGGAGCAGGCCTAGTGGCGCCTAAGGTGTTTGTAGCCGGCGCTGGGGTTCTGCAGACCTGTTCATTCTCATCGTCTTACTGCTTGTATTCAGCCTTTATTTTAGAGGCCCAATTCTCCAGGCTTTCACGTTCATCTGGTTTCAACGCAGGGTGCCGCGCCAGCTCTGTGCATTTTTCCCAGAGATCGAAACCTGTGTAATGGTGGGAGGGAGGGTGGGAGTGAGCCAGCTACTTATATTATACACAAAATAAAGGAATGAATCTCACGTCCTAGTTCACTGGTCTGATGTGAAGACATTGTTGATTGTTGAAGTCAAATTGGTGAATTGTGCGGAATCTGTTGGCATTTGAATGGGAGAGTATGTCAGCACGTGTTACTATATCTACAGGGAAAAAAAAATAGAAATAGGAAGAGTTGTGTTTGAGATGGGCCACTTTTGGGGGGGATGGTGTGCGTCTGGGGCTCATATGGGGCCCTTTGAGCTCCCTGGGGGGTTTGAATGGCCCCTTTGAATGATTTATTGCTCCTTTGGAGCATCAAAGTGGGCCTGTGGGCCCCTTCTCATGGCCATTGGGCCCTGTCTATTGGGCCAGTTCTGTCTTGGAGAGGGCCATGGGCCTGTGGGCTTTTGTTCTCCCCCAAAATTAAACCCCAAAAATTCCCTTTTTGTTGGTTTTGTTGGGGTTGTTTGTCTCATTTTTTATTGTGATTTTTTTGATTTTTTTTTTTTTTTTTTTTTTTTTTTTTTTTGGGGGGGGCAACACTTACATCTTCGTTGTTTTTTGAATCGGTGCGGCGGGTTGGAAATTGACGTGGTTCTGGTTGAAAACAACCAGACCAACGGTCTGATTCCTTTCAGGAATCAGACTTGGGCTCGCTCACGTAATCAAATGGGCCCTCCCATTCGATTATGTCAGTGGGGGATGTATAAATCCCCATACACATAATACATGTATGGGGATATCGCATGCAATATCCCCCCACACACCAATTTTATTTGGCGTGCGGGGCCCACACGCCAATTGTTTTTGGCATGTGGGCCCCGCACGCCATTTTTGGTGTGCGGGTCTCACACACCCTTTTTTTTTGGTGTGTAGACCCTACACGCCAAAAAAAATTGGCGTGTAGGCCCCGCATGCCAAAAAAAATTGGCGTGCGGGTTGGCGTTGGTGTGCGCGCTTGGCATGCGTTTATCAACGCCCTTTAAACTGCGAGTCAAAGATATCCACTCGTTTTTCCCATGAATCCAAGGAGGATCCCAAAATTTTCTGGAAACTCCTGGACAAATACTACCAACCTAAAACAGTCCAAAATCAAGCAACCTATCTAAATCGAATCTTCTCTACCATCATTTCATCCACCAGAAATGCATTCCTCACTTTTCTGCTGGAGTATAATATGTTGTTACTACCTCCAGAAGGGTTCAAGTGTCCAGAAGGATTGGTATTGGACTTGAAGAAGGAAATATACAGATTGAAGCAAGCATCATTTGTGTGGTACAAATGGCTTAAAAACTATGTTAAGACTCTGGGGTTTTCAATCTTGGTTTTGGATCCCAGTGTCTTCTGGTGACCTAAATGCATGGGGAAAGTATAAACTGGGATCTTCACACACATTGATGATCTTGTAATCAGTAGAAAGTACCCTGATGTTTTCCATAGAGAAATGGAAAAGGAATTTGAAATTAAGTACCCAGGGGAGGCAGGCATGAACATAGAACAATTCTAAGATGGCCTACAAGTCAATCAAACCCAATACATAAAACAGAAGCTAATTGAGTTCAGTATAAACAATGAGAATCCTGCCTCATGCCTGCTAAATCCAAGAACTCAACTGAAGAAGGCAACACAGCAAGAGAAGGATCAAGTCTGTAAGCTGGGTGTGATTTATTGAGCCTAGTAGGATCATTGAACTATCTCAGTGTTCTCAAGAGACCCAAAATTTCATTTTCTGTCAGTTTGCTGGTGCAACATCTTGAGAATCCGGGCATAAATAAATATTATGTTGCAACTCAAGTTTCTAGGTATTTATCTAGAACAAAGAATGTAGGATTGATATACAAGAGCTCTTCTACAAGCATCAAGGCATTAATTGAAGCTGGATGGGGCAACTGCCTCAATACAAGAAGATTTAAAACTGGCTTTTGAGTTTTAATTGTTACTCACATCATTAATTGGAAGTCATTTAAACAACCAACTGTATTGCTATCAACAACAAAAGCAGAATATAAAGCATTATTGGACTTGGGATGGGATCTTTCCTGTTTTGCAAGTCTGATTTCTGAGCTGAAAATACTGAGTCTAGTGCAAGGAATCAAATTGAAAGTTTATAATCAAGGGGAAATTGACTTAGCCAACAGAAAAACCTCCCAAAATAGCTTCTACACAAAGCACATGGACATCAGGCTCACTTTGTCAGGGAGATAATTATAAGAAATCTTAGGGCATCTCCAACGGGGGAGCTCAACCGGGTTGCTATCCCACATTTAGCAACCCAAGCTCAAAATTTTCCAGCCAACAGGGGCGCTAGATTGGTTTCTATGAACCACAGGAGGGAGCTTGGAAGGGATAGGGTTGCGACATCTGGCAACTCACTAGATACCAGTGACATGTTCATGTAGGATTTTGAGATCAATCACTTTATTGCAGCAACACAAAAAACTAATAGTGGTAGATAACTAGGAAACAAAAAAGAAAGAGATAATTAAAAAAGAACATAAGTAAAGAAATCTTCAATGAGATAAATGAGCGAGTTCATTAAATACCTTTTTTATGCTAGTCCTAACTATGACTCAAAAATAGACAAAAGAGAGAGAGAAGAAGAAACTAAAGTATACCTCCACTTGAGTTACTTCTAGGCTCCTCCTGAATTTCCTATGTCTATGATGAGTTGTTGAAGAGGTACTAGCGGTTGAACAGGCTGGGTTGAGGTCAACAGTTGATTAAGGGATGGGTCTGAGTGCGTTTGGAGTTGTTGAATCTTCTCGAGTCTAAGGATTGTACTCAAGGACCGGCAAGCTCAACTTAAATCTTCTCAACTTCTTGCATATGTTAATGCATAAGTTCAAACTCGTCAACTCGCCGCAGTATTCTGAATTATTCAATTGACAGTTCATTCTAGATGAACCTCAAGTGTTCTCCTTGTGAATTCTACACAACATTCATTGTCCCACCCCCAAATCAATCCCTGCCAGATACAACAATCAGCAATTTCCAGGGAGATCAGGGTTTCAGTGAAAGGCTGATTTGGCTTCTGTTTTAGCTGCTTGCGCTAATTTCTGCAGCAGTTCTGGGAGGCAAATAGCTGCAGAAGGGATCTAGCAAGCAATTTTTCTCCCCCAGATTTAGCTCCCCTGTTGGAGATGCCCTTATACAACTTCAATAAATCAAAACCACAGCCAACACTGTGGATTTTCTTACTAAATCTCTGGTTGATCAACTATAAGACAATTATTATTTCAAATAGGAGTCCTCCAAATCTCAGATTTTGCTTTGAATCTCAAGACTCAAAGCACAGGAGGCTGTGAGAATGTAGCAAAAAGGGGTTTACCCCATTCAAATTAAAATGAGCAAAAACTAGCTGCAAGAATTGGTAAGAAAACAATTCTGCAGTCCCAGACATAAAACCATTAGGCTGATGAATACAATTCTCATGCCCCAGACCCAGGCAGATAAATGAAATCACTTCCGCGACTTGGAAAACCCCAGCTGCCTAAAAATGGTACCAGCCTTCTAGGAAGCATATCTCTTGACTCTGTAACTGGTAAGTCATCTGTTTTCTGCAGAAAACCTAGAAATAGTCAAAGAATAAAAGAAACTAATGTTTATATAAAAATTATGTAGAAAACAACTCATTAGAATAAATCAGTGATGTTGTATAAGCCAAATCAGAACTATCACTGTAAGTAATTATCTTCAGAGATACATGATCAGATACAAGAAACCTTATAAGAAAAGAATTGAAATGTATTGCAATGATTAAAAAATATATCTCTCTCATTTACTTCCCTTCAATTAATCTACACAATTCCATCTTATGACTTCCCAATCACAACAGATCCCTTTTCTTTATCCAATCCCAATCACATCTTCTTCTCTTATCTATTATCCTCTAAGAATAGTATCAGTCAAGTTGTCCTTAGGTACATTTATCTATCAAAAATTTATTGTAATAAGTTGAAAAGACAACATTCTGATTAAGAAATTAAATCTCTTAGTTGTTTAAAATCTTTTAAATTTTACTTATGGCTGAGAATCAACTATCCAAATCCACATATCTTTGAATAATTTTGAGTTTAATTGACAAATTCTCAAAGAACTCATTTCACAAAGGTAAAGCTGAAACATATACATGGTATCTGAAATCTATCTGCATGTATCATTTCATGTATTTGTATCCCCATAAAAATTTGACTTTGTAGGTCCAATGATAAAATAAACCAGTTGTCTAGCCATGAACCTACGTAGAAATTCAAATTTTACATACCACATATCATAATAGTTTCAGCATTGATCCATACAGATTTGGCAGGAAGCCTCTGTCTCAAGGAAGGGTGGCTTTGTTAAGCTTCCCGCATGGGCAAAATGACTGCAACAAACTTGCCTACTGGGGAGCAGGGGAAAAAGGACAACCTCTTGTCAGAGAGAGACTAAAATTTTATCCATGTGGGAGACATGTGTAGTAGGTACAGGTTCATTTTTTTGGCAAACTTTGTTCCAGAGCCGCTCACTTTGCAAAGCGTAGAGTTGCTGCGCATTGATCCATTGAAATTACCTGCTTCTCTTTTTTAATTTGGTACCACAAAAACCTGATGATATACATTTTTTTGTGAGCTGATTCCCTTTTTGAGATTTAGGTAGCTGATTGTAACCAAAAAAGCAGTAGTTGACTGACTGTCCTCGAATAAATTTGTACAGTTTTTTTTTCTTCCAAAAAGCCATATGGATCATTGAAAAACCATCCTTGCTATAATGTGTTATTTACCTTTCCGGGTTCGTATGAAAACTTCAAACAGGTGAGGCGACACATCTGCAACTGTAAGTTGCATGACGAAATGTGCAGTCAGGAGCACTCCTCTGAGCAAGAGGGGCAACCTCAACCGGCCAAAACTTGATTTTTGAAAAAGAAAAAAGTGAAACAGAAAATCAACACGGCTGGAAATTCCTGTGGCCATCAGGCCATATATGTATGTACATACCGGTTTCTCCTAAGACTTTCTGTGGGCTTTGTTAAGCTTACCTGATTTCAGATCGGGCCCCCGTTGGTGCGTGATTCGGGGATATTCGAGGAGTCAGCTTACATAAGCTGTCCCTCCTCCTCAATCAGCTCGATCTCTCCTTCACCCTTCACAGCCTCACAACCTCTACCACTTCGACGACGTGGAAGAGTTACAAAATAAATTTATTTAAATAGATAAAATATCCTACCAAGAGATGGACTCCATCCTTCCAGCCCAGAAACTTCAAGACGAGATCAATGCCGTCAAACGTCATCTTCAAGCACTCTCCAAGCAGCAACTCAAGCTCGCCAACGAGCACAACTCCTCACTCGAATCACGCCCAAGAAAAGTCAATTGTCCACAGGTACATATTTCATCATTTTCTCTTTATCAGTTCTTAAGCCAAGATGGATATCGCTGACTTTAAAAATAACTCAAACCCTTTTCATCGCCTCCCATTAGATTCCATTGGCCGAGCCTCCTGCTCCTTTAATATCTGAATCTACTACGGCCGCCTCTGGTCAGTGATTAACATTTCATTTGAGTAAAACGTAGAAAAATAGAAGGCTGACCTATTTCATCTCAATCTAGAGCCTATCAAAATTACGATTAAATCACTCAAACCACCACTCTCCTTTTCGATCGCCTGTTCACCTAGCTCGACGATCAATGAACTCAAGCAACTCCTTTGTGAATCGGATAGCTCCGCACCACCCGTCGAAGCCCAACGCTTAGTTTATAAGGGAAAAGCACTTGTAGACAGCAAGCTATTGAAGGAGTATGAGGCCATTCAAACGGGAGAGACGATTCACATGATGATCAAGCCGGGCTCGTCTATCTCCAACCTGGGGTCCTCAGAACGACCATCTTCTGTCCTAGTCGAACCAGGTACGCCAATCTCCGAAAAAACCTTAACTGGTGCAACTGGAGGATCGGTCTCCGGTAAGGATGGAGAACCAAAACTGGCGATGAAGATCCCCAAGATCACAATGGAGATTGATGGCTCGGACTCGCCCGAACCCCCCTTCATCTCTCGCTCTCGATCTGGATCGGTGCATACCAATCCGATGTATTCGCCCCATCTTGGAATCTCTGAAGCCTTCAAATCAGTCGTCACTAGCGATCAATTTTGGATTGGCACTCGCCAGTTCTTGGAATCTCAATTTGCCGGTCCGGTCGCCGGGCCCGGTGAAGCTAATGCGCGCCAACTATGGGAACATTGGTTCAACTCTTCTAAGGAATGGTTGTCTCCCTCTGAAATAGCTCGTATCCGTGAAGCTACTGGCATTTCTGGTATGGCGGGTCACTAGGTTTCACTTTGATGGATCATTGATCCTTCACAAACTGTTTTCTTTCAGCTTGAGTTCATCCCTCTCCCTTTGTTTTATTCATTTTTTTAAGACAGAGAAGGTGATAAATACGAATATCTCCCCTGTATCACCCAAATATGCAAACCAAACAACAGCTGAAGGCATTTAAATTATTAATTTAAATCACAGTTTGAATGATCAGAGTTTGTCCTTGTGACGTTGTAAACAACTTTTACATGTAAATAGATATTCTTCGCCAATCAGACATACAGCAGTAACACAAATTGCCTTGAAATACACACAATCCAGTGTATGTGTTGGCTCAAGTCAAGAAGTGCACTCACGATTGAGCCTGGTCATGTTAGGTCTTCTTGTCAGTGACAACAGGGTATTGACTGCACTATGAGAAAAACTCAAGAAACTGGCCATACTCTCAAGTCAAATCTTAATTTCAATACTGGGCAATGCATGTTCAGTGCCTGGAAGTATGTTTTGCTGACAAAAAGTAGGAGGAGAATATTCAGAGTACTTACTAAAGTAATATGGTACTGGGGGAATATCCTGTGGATCCAATCCCAGGCCAAGAAATGGCCTCCTGTTATATCCTCAAGTTCCTTGGGAGGAGGCTCTAGAATGTTGCTATAAATTCTGCTCTAGTGTATTAAAATTCAAATGTACTATGATGCAGTGGGAATTTTATTGTATCAAGAACATGATTTTCTATTTCCCCATGACCTCATGAAATTTATGTATGGTGTATCAAGCGCGTCTGGGCACATGCCCAAGTCCCGCTTGGCACTGCGCCAAGGGGGCTTGCGCATGTGCCCAGAGGGCTTGATCTGCCAGCACCTGCGGCCAGCTGATCTTGGCACAGAGCCAAGTCAAGCTAGGCCAATTCAAGCAGTTGGCCAATTGACTCATCCACCACAAGGCCACGAACACTCTCAAAGTAATGTTTGTTTCTTTTTCTTCTTTTTTTTTCAATGTTTTTTTCTTACTGACTAACTATCATTCTACCTTTCCTTTAGATGTCTGACTCGGGAATCATTGATTCCGCCGATTTGGAGCTAGAGGACAATCAAGAGCAAGCTCAAACTCTGGCCGCTCAGCTCCGCAACTTGAACAAAAAGAACTTTGAACAAGAACAACAACGGAAGGCAAAAAAAATCTCCAAGACAAGGGAATATATAAAGAGAACGTAGTTGGAAATGGAATGAAGACCTTGGACGCAATGAAGACATTTAAGGTATCTTTTGGCCAAGTCCAAAGAATCAAAGCCGAAGGACCCAAATTCTGTGAAAATACACAAAAAACGGCCTGGCAAGTTTACCAACAATATGAAGACCAAGTTGCTTCATCAACTCAATCAAAAATCCACAGCCACGCTCCCCAAACTTGTTTAATTCATCATGGATACCTTTCAGGTAAAGGTATCCACACAAGCAATTAGTAACCTCCTCCACAATATGGATATATCTTGGAAGATGGTTACTAATATTCCGGCATCATGGAACAAACCAGACTTAATTGAGCAACGGGGAAATTTTGTTCATTTTCAAGGGTTGGACCTTGGACGATTTGTGGTTTACGTTGATGAGGCCAGCTTCAATCCCCATTCTGGGAGAAATTTTGGTTATGCACCCTTAGGTGCATTTGCGTTTGCATTTTCTTTTTTTCTTGTTTTTTTAGTCTGCTGATTGATTTTCTTGGTTGATTGTTTAAGACTTCAAAAGAAACTAAGGTTTTGATTTCAATCAGAAAAAGATAAAGACATGACAAGAGAGAAAAGATAAGGAATGTACCTAAGGGCAATCACAAGTTTGATGGGTGAGATAAGACAAAGATAGGATAACAATAGAAGGGAGGGAAGAACTAGAGAAAGATAAGATCAATACATGTGAGAGATAAGAAGCAAATAAGTCGAATACATACGGTCGCAAGAGATTTTGAATTTGTATGGATGAGTCGAATTTCAGTGAGTTAATCAGGTGTCAAGCAAGTAGGAAAATAGCTCGAGTGATGAGATGGGGAGAAGAATAGGGAAGAGGAGAAGTGATAATGTGTGATGTAGATGTCAGGTGTTGAGTGATAAGAACGCAAGTGACAAGATGGATTGAGAAACAGGTCAATTTTAGATAAGATAGGGGATGTAAAGTTAAAGTTGATGCAGATGATAAAGCACGAGGTTTCTCAGGAGCTGGAGGCAGGATGAGAGGAGTTTGGGGTTTTTATAACTATGTAATGGGATTTGGTCGAGCTAGTTGTTTCAAATAAGATTTTGGATAAGCAAGATGTGGTCATGGCGTGATTGAGAAAAATCAGGTAGATAAAAGCTTAAAAAGATAAAAAAAAAGAAAAACTTTATCAAAGAGCTTTGACGTGGTAATCCGCATGGCTGCAACTAGAGGAAGAAAGCGTGCTATGACTTTCAACAGATTGTAGGGAAACCCGCTGTCTTGAGCCTGGTGCCCAAGGCCAAGCAGATTACCCTCATTGGGGCATTGGCCAACAACGGATTTGTTTACCACAAGATTCTCAACACCAATAACACCAAGGCTAAGGGGGTAGGGGCAGATGACTTCTGCCTCTTCCTCTCTAGCCTTGGTTCCTGACTGCCCGATGAATCAGTTTTGATCATGGACAACGCTCTGATACACTGCAGCAATTGATTTGAAGAGGTTAAATCCTCCCTCAAAAAATCAAAATCAATCAAGATCGAATTTCTACCCCCATACTCCCCATTTGTGAACCCAATCAAATATTCCTTTCACTCAATCAAGGCCCACATTTGATCAAAGGAGCCTCTGAATTGCTCTGCCTTAGCTGGAAGTATTCAAGAGGGGATTGCCAAAGCAATCACCCCAGAAAAATCAAAGAAATTTTTCTTGCATTGTCAGAAACTTTACCTTCCCTGTGCTGACATGCAAGAAATAACTGGGCCACTCTTGGCCCATCCTGAGCAATATTTTTTATTTTTTTCATTGAATATTGTATTTATTTTTCTTTTTTTTTATCCTTTAGTTATAAAAAATACATGTTTATTTAATTACTACAAAAAAAAAAAAATGTGTAAAAAACTGTTTTGGCGGGCGTGGCACCTTTGCTTGGCTTGGCCAAGCGGAGCTTGGGTCCAACCCACCCTAACTTGGGCAAGTGCCAAGCCGGGGTTGGGACTGTGCAAAGCAGGCTTTGGCCTCGGCCAAGCTGGCTTTAGGGTCAGCCAAGCGGGCTTGGGCAAAAACTGCCTAACTTGGCAGGGTGCCCAGACCCACTTGATACACCATATAAACAATCACATCATGGGCCAAAACATGTGATAGAATGATACTGGCAAATCACCACTCACTTTGGTAATTTTATTCTTATTAGCATAAGTTTATTACTACTATATCTATACAAATAGAATTTTTGTCTCTCAGTGTTTATGAAAATTCTTAATCCATATCTTATATGAATATCCTTTTCTTACTTAGTACCTTTGAGTTCTGAATAAGGACTAGCAGAAGTAGGAATTTGGTGGTGGTTGGAGTGAGGTACCCCATCCAATTTTGCATGACAAGTCAAATTGTCAACCAATATGCTAGGAAATATTATATTTATATCATTCTATTATTTTATAGCCAAGTTAGTCTTTATCTCTGGAGTATCTCTAGGGCTAACAGCTTGAGTATTCTGATTGAGAATCTATAATGAGTATCCAAGTATATGCAAAGAAGAAGAATGAAATACTTTTTCTTTCAGCTTTGTGTATGAACCTCTATCTTCATATTTATGAAATAACAGGTACCATCACAGTGCTTCCTTCTGCAAATTTTCAGTACCTGTTTTTATTCTATAGAAATTAAGCCTAGATTATAATAAGTTAATAAGAATTGGCTGGAAAGCACTTGAGCTTCTTGGCGACTATCAGAAGTGGTAGTATTTCATAAATATATTTGTCAAGATATCTTCAAGGCAAGAGGTGGGGTCTAAAGGTTCTAGAGACTCATTCCAGGATATAATTTTGGGTTGGATGACAGATGAAACTGTGCTATAAATTTAGGAGGAGATTATTCACAGTCATCACTAAAGCAGTATTGGGTGAATGTGCCGAGCATAAGATCCTATAGGACTAACAGGTGCAGAAGGTTCTTTCAATAGACCAATGGATGCAAGTACATGATATGAGAATACCAAGGAGCACACCTGTTAAAAGACCAACAGATGTGAGTACCCATAAAAGTAGACCTGTGAGAGAACCAAGGAGAAGAAAAAAAGAGAGAAATGAATTGATAGAAGATCTCACATGCCTTTTTACTTTTGCATTTCAACTGCAGGCAGTTGAGCCAGTTTTTGTTGCAGTGTGTGCTATTTAACTAATCAATAAACTAGGTTTCACAATTAGGTTTCAACTATATCTATCATCATACAACTGATTGAAGAGTATGCTTACAATGAGGAATCTCAATAGATCCAAGATCAAAAAGTGGGCTTTCATATTCATGATATCCTCAAGGGCAATACATTCAAATGTTGTAATGGGGGGTTGATAAGCTCACACCCACGCCCATCAAAAAAAGGGTGTGCAGCCTGCACACCCTTTTGTTGACGGGCATGTGTGCTGCACGCCTGTAGATGGGTGTGCAGGTTGCACGCCCATCTAGAGGCGTACAACACCACAGATTGGAGTGCAGCCACATGCCCGTCAGGACGCTGCCTCCTCAACCAGAGGGAGTCCCTCCGGTTGAGGAGGCTACGAACTCCTTGACCAGAGGCTCCCTCTGGTTGAGGAGGCTACGAACTCCTTGACCAGAGGCTCCCTCTGGTTGAGGAGGTTCAATTTGTATAATATAATAATACTGGGAAATTACCACAAAATTAGGCAACTTCTTATCCTTTAAGCATATCAATCTTGCCCTTTTTGACATTTATGTAAAATAGAACTATTTCCACTCAGATTTGAACAAAATAATGTCAATCAATATATCAGATGATTTCATTTTTCCTATCAAGTACCTTGAGTTAGTTATGAAAAAGTATCAGAAGGCGTGGTATTTCTTGACATGAGGTAGGAGGAGATAAGGGATAAGAGTGTTGAGGGGAACACAGGGAGAAACCCAAGGTTCACAGACTGGAAGGCTAGTGACACTGGAGAGTGAGAAAGATATGGTCTTGATTCACTTGGAGGAAAATACCAGAGGCAATCTGGTATAGACTATATACAAGATTGACTGTGTTTTGATTGAAGCATACTCTGTAGCTAGTATAATCATAATCCTAGCTCAACAACGAGATCTATCTAAGATAAGGAATCACATGATGTACATAGTCTGAATGGCAATAGCTTTTGTATTTTGTGCTTTAGAGGTGAGGTGCCCCACAAAGCACCAGGATCCAGCCATGATGATTTTCAATGATATCATAGGTTTTGAAAGACATATAAACAATTGAATCTTATTGTGAGATTTTGACAAATCTTGGTGCAAATCAGTCCAAGTGTTTGTAAAATCACATTTCATGTCTATGTGATTCTTAGTTGCTTGGCTTGTTGGTTGATCATGATTGGCTTACTACAACAGGCGTGGTCTGCAACTTGTTTCCCTAGAGCCAAAACAGAATCCGTGCCTGTATGGCACCATACAAATGCCCTTGGCCCATGCCATCGGTCTCCAGATTACCAAATGCCAAACATTTGCCTTGTGATTGTGATTGTATGTACTTGTATTTTATTTCTTTCTCTCCGATTGAGTTGAGAAACCAGAACTAGACAGACTTATGGTGGCTAAAGCCTTTATTATTTTACAATCAATTCACTGGAAACGTAAATTGGATAAGGCACTTGAGGCTTACACAAATATTCCTCATTTCAATTTCAGTTGACAAAGTTTTCAGTTCTTCCAAGAACGATTAAGCAGAAAAAAGAAAAAGAAAAAAGAACGATTGCTAAATTGTCTCAGCCTAAAAAGAAAAGAGAAGAAACTAACGGGATGGAAAAGAGAAGAGATCAGGTTAAGGATTATTCCATTTTTGATGAGCATATATCCCTAAGACTTGGTTAGACTCAATCTCAGTATATTTCTGGACGTCCTTGGAGGTATATTTGCGGGGGGAGTGTAACCGTGCAGCGATGGTATTCAAAGCGTTCAAAGAGAACTTAGTGATAAAGCTATGCACGGGAATGAGTAAGTAAGTGTTCAGAAAGGAAATGAGATGATTAAAGATTTAACAGTACAAGTTGATCAAGATGTAGGAAGAAAATTGATGACGTACCTGTAGAAAACCACGTCGACTGCGTCAGTCGAAGGAGGCAACGCGGTACCCACATAGTCAGGTTGCTCGAACGACGGTAGTGGCTCGTGAGTGACATCATCACCAAGACCAGGGCACTGATCCTGAGTTACATAACCGTAACTAAGCAAATCATGCTTTCTGATCGACCGTTCGAGGATCATATTTTTTTCATCTCCCACTTGGGTTGACAGGTACAACTGAGTGCGCCGGTGCTGAGCGGATTGGAGTTGGACCCACGTCCGATAGTAGTCTTCGACGTCTTTCCCGAGGTGATATTCTTCATCTTTTTCTATCTCCGCCGATCTTTTCATATTCCGGTGCATTGTTTTAGAGTCTGACCTTTTACGAGCTGCGCCACCTGAAGTTTTCCAGGATTGTGTCGGGAAATCAGCCGCATGCAATATTCCAGGGGATGTCGTTTTCAAGACTTGCCTTGATTCATCGTCATTATAAACTCCTCTGCGATCGCCCGAGGCACATCAGGCACATACATAAACGTGTTCGCAAAAGGCATGGTGATGAGCTCATCATTGACGGTAAAGTTACCAGCGAATATGTCGAATCGCATGGCACCAGTGTTGATGACAATCAGTGGAGGATGAGGTCGAGTGGGATTGTGCACAGTGGTTTCCAGCACACCACCGGGTCGAGTAAATAAGTAATTGAGCGAATTGTGGGCGGTAGGTGCTACTCTGTAAGCAAAGAAGGACCTGTGTGCGAAAGATCACAACATGGTTAATGGCGGTCACAGAATCCATGAAGTTTTAATTCCAGCTACAAAGCATACTGTGGAGCGACCCCAAACTGATAAGTGATGTTAAAATCAGTTGCCGCCTTGGCAAGTCCAAGGGTCGTATTCAAGCCCTCTCTGGTGTCAAACTCGCCAGCATGAAATGTGTAAGAGAGACGATTGGGATCTAAATATCGTCTTGAAAACTCTGGCTTGCTGTGCTCATCAAGATTCTTCAGACCTAGAACAAATTTGAGGAACTAAGCTTGAGAAAGATTCCTGCCAGATTTGGATTATCGTTCGTCAAATTAACTGACTCAACCATCCAATGGTTTCCATGTATCTTCCACTAGCCAGTGACATCGACCGATCGTCCAATTGCCGGCAATCTCGAATATGCAGCTATTGTTCTTGGTCAATTAGCATGTAAACTGCATACATACTCGAGAGGAAAGTCGTCAACACTGACATGGCCACCCAAAATGACGATTGGCACCTTCGGATGAACAAGTCTGATAGTTGAAAATACGATTTTCCAATCAGGATCGCTGATGCCCTGATTAGATGAAGAGGAAGTTGAACCCAACCCAAAAGTTTGAGCAAGATAAGTTACTATAAACCAGAGAAATACAGAGACAGAGAGTAGGTAATTACCATGTGCCCAGCGAGGAGAAAGAGGTCAGGTCTTTCGCGGATGGCTTCTTTAAACCAAGGTTCCATAACAAGCTGAACAACGGAATTCGGTTGATTAGCACCTCAATAATCAGCATCAAGAGTTAACTATCTCGAAAATAGCAAGGTATAGAGATATCAACCTTAGCTGGTGGTTGAACGGTAGTTCCATCAGCATTCCCCGTGAAATCAAAGATGATCCCGAAAGCTGTCACTCGACGACCTTGCTCGGTTTTGAACTTTCGATAACGAGAGCCAATAGGGACAGATTGACCGGATGTGGTGATATTGGCATTCGAAGTAAGATAAGAGCCTTTCCATCTAGGTGTTCAGTAGCATCAGCGTGGAAGAACCTCGCACAAAAAAAAGAGTGTACAAGCACTAACACCGGTGCAAAATTATCATGCATATCTTGAGCAACCGACAGATCGTAAAGTTCGTGATTTCCTGGTTATTCATTTTGCTCGCGAGCAAGTAGATATGTCAGAAAAATGAAAATTGTAGTAGACAAGGAGCTTACCAATTGCCAGAATATCGTAAGGCACACGGGCCAAAAATTTCCCGGATGTAGTCCCTCGAGTTACGCCAGGATGGGCAAGAGGTTCGGCGTCACTGAGACCATTACCATCGTGCAAATCGCCCTGGGGAAGTGGAATCGACGTGTACCATGAATGGAAGCCATATTGAGGGACCCATGATACTGAGGGAGCCAGAAAAGCTCACCGTGTCGATTACCAACAAATCTACTTTTTTGTTGCTCGCCTTCTGCTTCATGCGCAAGACGAAAGACTGAAAATCGCCCTAAAGTTTCAATGCAAATCCGAGGTGATGATTCAATTTAAGTTCGTTTTTGTGTAGCCATTGGATGGAACAATCCATAGTTAGGGGATATGTTTTAATAGATCTTTCGATTGGAAATGAACCTACAAAGTCTCCACTGTAGTTCGGCTCAGGAGATTCAGATTTGAGATGACCCTGTTTGATAACATTCAATTCGGAGTGGTTTAAGACTTAACAAGAGAGGGTAGAACAGGTATCTTGAACTAACTAGTAACCATCCCTATCATACGCCACATCAAGCAATCGGAGGGAAGTTATGAGAGATAGAACAGAGAAAGAAACGCTCAATCTTCTCTCATTGGATTAAAGATACGTCGATTGATTGAGTGTCTAGACATACATGGGTATCGGTGGTATGAATGATGTTGATATCGCCCCATTCCAAGTTCCTATCAGGAGGAGTGAGGGGCTGAGTGGCGGACTGTTGGGAGCGCTCATGGAGATGGGGTCCATCGCAAGCTGAGGAGGTGAGAGGATTGAAGAGGATGAGAGTGGTGACAGCCAAGTTTAGAAGATAGTGAGTACTAGGAAGCACATGAATCTTCAGCCGTTGAGTCTCCATCAGTCTGGAGATATGTTTTGGGGAGAAGCTTCAATAATGGGAAGTTCGTGGGTGAGCTTTATCTAGCTCGAATGCCCTCGGATTGGCGAAGGGTGTTCGCAGTACGTGGGACAGGTCTAGGTATTTATGTATTTATATATTTGAAGCTCGGAGATATTTCGATGCATTGTCGGATCAAGGTGAAAGACCACATATCAATCATCCTTGCGCTGGGACCACGTTGTGTACAACTTCTATTCAAGGCTGTTGAAGAACATCCAACTCATCAGACGACCCAAAGGAGTTCGAGTTCCTCGCAACAAGCTTTAGCCTGAGGAAGCTTGACCTCCCAAGTAAATACATAGATATTTACTGATCTCGAATGACTACACATTTTCCGTATTCTTTGGTTGGATTAACCAGTATCTACGTTGACCGCTATGTAAGAAGCTCCGGATGAATGGCATGGCCTTCATCAGATGTAATCGGATGTAAGTATGTATGATCCGCAGCTCGTTTACCTCAAGGGCTTTCTCGACAGCTTATCCAATCGATTCAACTGACTGGATAGACCCAATCGATTGAAATGTTCTGTTGGTGAGGGGGAGTAGCCCAAAAATGAGAATGCGAGGAGATGGGTGGGTGGATGATGTGTGCATCCCGCTGATCTACAAGCAGGCACACGACATATCGAGAGTAGTAATTCGAGTAAGATAGAACTCTCTGGTTTTGATTACTTGGTGGTTTTTGGGTTTGAGTTCTTCTCGGCCTCTTTGAGATGCTTCATGATCGTTAATTTTCCGACCGACTTGGAGACCACCATTTGCTCGATTTCTCCCGTCACGCTCTTGGATACTTTCTAAAAGCCAAAGGTATCCTTAAGAAACTGGCTGGTGTATGTTGTCGTACTTTGGCTAAGGAAGAAGGTGTATGGACTGACCTCTTTCCTCAGTTTCTGAGTCACCGCTGCTGGTTTGTTAGGCGGGACCACACGACCTATAATGAGTAGTTCGGCCAATCAATTAAGGTGTCTATCTATCTTTAATTCTGATAGATGGACTGACCGCCCTTCTTTACCGGCTGAGCTTTATGGCGATTGTTCTTTGGAGTCGTCGTCGTCTTCTTGCTCTTGAATCCCTGTGTCATTTTATAAATTGTGACCTGGGCTTAAGTGGGTTTCAGTGATTTCAAGTCTGTCAAATCAAACTCCGGCTGACTACTCCCCGATACCCGATCGGAGCCTAACCGGGGAGCCACCACACATTCAAAGAAAATACTCTTAACTCAAAACCAAAAATCATAAAAGATCCCATGGAACATTGCTGGAATACACTTGATGGGATTACGAATCGGATTCCAAGAAAAGAAGAAGAGACGTTCAGAAGTAGGAAGGGCTAGAAACTCTGACCTCAGTTGCATTAACGATCAGCCAGTCAGCGTTATAGATTAGAAGAATGCCTCTCAATAATTGTGTGAGTCCTTCAAGAATACTTGATAATCTCATCATGAACGAGTCCGGTGGATAAACTGATTGATTGAGCTTGGGCATACAGGAAGGAGACTTAACTGGTATCGATTTCGAACAACTCGATCCCTCGACTTCCGCCGATGTATTCTCTCGGGCGGCCGGTGGCAGCAACAGCTACTCATTATACCCATACATCGACCAATCCAAGTCGTACTGCTTAAACGTCGACCAACCACCGAGCTCATCGACAAACAACAGAGGGGGAAACCATACAGGAATAGATGCGATCATCCGCCCAATCCATACCCGCAACGAGCTCTCGCTGGAGGAGTCGCTCGTGACCCACGAGGACACCGGCCCAGAGATGATCGTCCATGTGGTCTTTAACCAGCCCGTCCGAGTTCGGGCGATCGTCATCAACGTCGCCAAGGGGGACCAATCTCCCCGGTCAGCCCGAGTCTGGACCAACCGCTCGAATGCAATCAGCTTCGACCAGGTAGACGATCTCAAGCCCGACCAGGAGTGGGAGCTCGATGTCGATCTGGAGACCGCCGTCGAGTATCCTACCCGTGTCTCTCGCTTCCAATCCATCTCTAGTCTTTCCTTCGAATTCGTTCGTCCTTTCCTCTTCTCTCAATTACTTTCCAACCTACTGTAGATAATGACGTTACAACTCCTCTCCAGCGTGATCCATCAGCCGGTCAAAGGAGTCGTATCTATTTTTTGGGCGTCTTGGGTGACGTCAAGCAACTCAAACGAGATCCATCATCCCAACTGACAGTCGGAGCTGAAAAGTGAAGCATTTCCTCCTATCTAACCCATATATAGCTCGCAAAATCATTTTGCTCATCTGCTTCGATTCCCTACAATTACTCAGTGCGGCCGATGCTACGCTGGACCCAATTCGGGAACAATCAGGTGGAAATCAGACTACTATCCGGTGATTCACTATCAAGCATGTAAATTAAGGTAGTCAAAAAAAAAGACACAGCACAAAAATTGCATATGAAATTCCTCTTATCAATCAATCTGGCAGGTGACATGTTGAATGCTGGATCACTCAAACTAGATGCATACGATTTTGGGAAAACGATGAAAAAAGTGACTACAGATGGCTAAAAGTAGAGTTATACATAATTAAAGAATGAACCTTGTTATGGTTTAGTGGTTTAGAACAAAGAGAAAAAATGTGCTTCTTAAAAATCGAAGGGATCTGCGTATGTGATTAGCTAAGTAAGAATGCATCGAGTATTCAAGGAAGAGACAAACAACACTGCAAAATGACTAATTGTTCCATTTGGACTTGGCATAAATTCCAAGTACTTCGTTAGTTTTCAAAGGACTGTACTCCTTGACATCTGCCCTCGTGTAATGTTTGTCTCGTTGAGCTGGGGACGAAGTGTCCTTGGCCAGGGCTTTGTTCAAGGCCACCAAGACGGACTTGGCAGTGAAACTAGGACCAAGTATTTGTGTGTATGAGTATGAGCACGTGGTGCAGATTTTTCGTAAAGGTTGATGAGAAATGTAGATTGTTTTGTGAAGTCCAACGTTAACAAGAGGCATCGCAGTCAGTTGGGTAGCCAGGAAGGGGGAGAAAGCAGATATCCACATGCCTATCAAATACGACATCAATCAGATCGGAAGAGTCATCAGGAATAGTAGTGGCCACGTATGAAGTCTGGCGGGCGACGGGAAGAGGGGTGTGGATGACGTCGTCGCCATGCCCGGGACACTGATCCTTAGTGACGTAGCCGTAGGAGGCTGAGGATGTCTGAGAGTTGGAGCGAGTTGAAAGGAATGGCTGCTGCTGATGGTACCCTTCGGATTGGAGCCGAATCCAGTCATGATAATGGTCGTTGACGTCATGCCCGAGATGGAAGTTTTCGCCCCTCGGGACACCGTCTTTCACCTCCAAATGTCGCCTGAGTGTGCTTAGCTTGGCCTTCTTGTTCGTTTGCCCACCTGGATTAACGTCATGGAAGATGTTCATTCCATTAATGAGTTCGATTGATGTGGTCCACTGGGATTAAAGATCAACTGATTCGACAACTGAGCTAACTGACCACCATTTAAGATCCCTAAGACTTCCTCTGCCGTCGCTCGAGGCACGTCAGGGACGTATTGGAACGAGTTGTTGAAGGGCATCGTAATAAATTGGTCGTTTACAGTGAAATTACCGGCATAGAGATCGGCTCGTATGGCTGGGGTATGGATGATGCCAAGCATAGGATTACTGCGTTTGGGGTTTTTAACTACTGTCTGCAAGACTCCATCTGACCCAGTGAATAGATAGCTAAGAGACTCGTTTGAAGTGGAGGGAAATCTATATCCAAAATATGAACTAACCAGATTGAACAATTAGAGGTTAACACATTCACTTTCATGACCCTCTGATATGAAGAGAGTCGTTACTCACTGAGGTGCAACGCCAAACCTACGGTGAATGTCGAAATCCTGAGCCGCTTCAGCTAGGTGCTTGGTGGTTTCCAATCCCTCGATCGTATCATAATGATCTCCTGCATGGTATTCGTAAGTTGCTGGATTTGCGTCAAGATAGCGTCTGGAAAACTTGGGCTTTTCTGAGGGCTTATCTAGGCCGCTCAAGCCTATCAAGTAAAAAAACACAAGTGAGTTACATAGTACCCAGGCTGGATAGAGTGCCACAGTTATGTGGTTGGATGATCGACAGATCTATAGGTGGGGATTTTTCAAACTCACTCATCCATCCAACGGTTTCCATGTATCTCCCACTACCGAGGGACATCGATCGATCATCCAACTGCCGACAATCACGAATATGATACTAAAGCAATCATTTAGGGAGGAAATCGATTCGAAAACCATAAAGGGTAAGGAGAAGAAAAAACATAGAAAACTGTTTTTGGGGTCTTTGCTTACATGGCCTCCCAGGATGATCACCGGTACCTCTGGGTGAATCGCTCGGATGGAATCTAAAACGAGTTTCCAATCTGGGTCACGGATTCCCTAATTTTTGAAGAATGAAAAGGTGCAGAACAAATATTTGGGAACAACTGTTTGGGTGAAAACGCACCATGTGTCCGGCCAGGAGGAAGAGGTCAGGCTTATCCCGGATAGTCTCTTTGAACCAAGGTTCTAAAACCAGCTGCAAGAAGATATGATTTAAAACAGTGAGCTCGATTCGGAGGTAATGAAGATGTAAAGATGAGCTACCTCAGACGGTGGTTGAACGATCGTCCCATTAGCGTTCCCGGTGAAGTGAAAGATTATACCGAAAGCAGTCACTTTCCGGCCCTGCTCGGTAACAAATTTGCGATACCTGGAGCCTAGGGGTACTGATGTGCCAGAGGTGGTAATATTGACGTTCGATGTTAAATAAGAGCCCTTCCAGCTGGTATTAGCGATGTAAAAAACAAACTTGGTAAGTAATTGAACAGATGTCGATCCAATTTTTAAATTTCAGTCAAGTCAGGACACATGATACTGACGAAGGTGCAAAGTTGTCGTGCATGTTCTGAGCTATGGGTAGATCGTAGAGCTCGTGGTTTCCTAGGAATTCGAGAAAGGAGGGAGTCGATTCAAGCCAAGTTCATCATTCAAGAGGTAGAATATTTGGAGAGGCATTACCGATTGCCAAAATATCATAAGGTACACGGGTAAAGATTTGGGTCAAGGTGGAACCACGAGGGGTGCCTGGATGAACATATGGTTCGGCGTCACACAGGCCATTACCATCGTGCAAGTCTCCCTAAAGAGCATGGAGGGGTTAGTACGGGTATCAGATAAGAAGTAATTTTGTTTTTGTTATTCCACACCGAATCAACCACTAGTAAGTCAACGCCCTGTTTGCTCGCTTTCTCTTTCATGCGTCGAACAAAAGAATGAAAGTCGCCCTTTCGTTAGCAAGCAAATAGAATGAATATTTTGTAGGGAATGTCACGAAGTGAATAGCGTTAGGCGTGGTCCTGTTCCTGGCGAAATGAACTCGTGATTTTGAGGTCAAGACGTACAAAATCACCACTGTAGTTCGGCTCGGGTTGCTCGGATTTTAGATGACCCTGCGTCCGGATGCATTGGTGGTATTAATTTTAAAATTCAGTTCGGTAGCATTTGGAAGACTGGTTAATTTTTACTATAAAACTTGAAAAAGTTTGCCTACAAGTAACCAACCCTGTATAGGTGAGGAAATTTTTGGATGTTAGCACTATTTTATGAACTTAATTAAAAGTTATTCCCATTTGAATAAATCTGTATCAGGAAAGAACGGGGGAAAAAAAACCGAACGTGAGAATCGGTTGTATGAAGAATGTTAATATCTCCCCATTCCAATTGACGGTTTGGGGCTCCGGGAGGGGGACTCGCAGAAGGTTGGGATCTTTTTTGAAGATGATCATTGCAAGCCGAAACTTGGGAAAAATTCAAGAGCAGCGAAAGGACTGGGATCCAAATGAGGATCATTCGAAAGGGATGAGGATGAGTTTCGGCCATCTTTGTCTCGCCTTCTCGGTTCCTTCCTTGCAACTGGATGGCTCAAGTGCCCTTGACCAGGTTAGGAGGTAGTATGGAGGTGTTACTGAAGAATAATGTATAGACACAGAGCAGTTAAGGCATCAGGTCAGTAACAACGATATCGACGAGGAAGGGCAGGATGAAATCATGAACTCACGCGAAACTCGTACCGACGACTAAAATTTGCGATAGATCGTTGTGCTGGGGATTCTTCGAGTCAGGGGGAAGAGAAACTGAAAGAATAGCAAGATCTAAAAGGTTATATTTCATGTTGTCAGGTTTTAATGACTACTATCATGAAATACATGTTAAAATCGTGTTTGATAATAAGAGAGATGAGAATATTAGTCGTACCTGAAAGGGTAGAGGTAAGAGTGCACTGTTGGCAGTAGAGTTGAGTAGACGAGATGAGATGAGAGAAATGTGAAGTTGTTGGGAGAAGAGAGTTTGATACAAAGAGGAAAAGAAGAAGAAGCTATGTGAGTGTGGTCGAGTCGGGTGAGTAGAGATGATATTTGGTGAATGTTAGAAAAGAGTGCGAGATGATTTAATGTTTGCTGATGTTGAGAAAGCGCTTGATGTTGTGGAGGTTAAGTTTGGGCGTCTGGATAAGCTTACATACGAGATTATTCTACCTGGGGTAAGGGTAGTCTTCGGCTTAGTTGTGCCGCAGGGGCTTCAAGAAAAGGGGCGGTATTGTATTGATTGTTAGGGTTGGACCCATCAGCCTTGTCATCGTTACCTGAGGTAGGGTCTTCTCTCACAGAAACATGGTCAAGGCTGAGACACCCTACACCTATTAATTATTTTAATTAATTATTAATATTTATTTAAATATTTATAAATACGTCGGAGATACACTCTTTACTTCTGGAGGATGCCCGATGAACCACATACAATTTAAATAAATACATAGCCTCAAATTAACACGTTCCAACCAGGTCCGCCCTCTGGGGTCTGTTTTTTTTTTTTTTTTTTTTTTTTTTAAGTGTAATTTGGCCGTTGGCATTGATAAGTGCGAAAAACGCTTGGTCGAGCAGACAAAGCCAAAAATGGCGGAGTGTGCTTTTGCGGTATTCAGAAGGAGATGAGGTCGGTTTGAGTTTACAGCCACCTTGAGTTCTCTGGCTTGTTTGAGGAGGGCGCGACGTTGAATTTTGTAGCGAGGACAAAAGTTGAAAAAGTGAATGGTGGTTTCACGACCTTCGCAGTGGGGGAGGTCGGGTCGAGGCGTCTCTTAACCTTAAACAAATAGTGGTTAAGAGGCGCGTGATTTGAGCGTAGTTGATTGATAATTGATGATTGGACAATGGGGAGAGCTGAGATTCTATCCAGGAGCGTTTTGGAGTTTGGCCGGAGTTGGTTCCTTAATGTGGAAATAACCTTTGATGAACTCGCTGGTAGTCGTTGATCTGGATGTGAGTTTCTTTCTGCCGCTTCTCTAGCAAGCAGGTCAGCCACCTCATTTCCGCGTATTTGTAGCCAAAGGTCCAGAATTTCATCAAACAGGTACTGTCCCGGTTTGGCATCATTGAAATTTGCCATGCGTTGAAGTACGCCTTTGTTGTCTGTGAGGATAAAAGCTTTGCTGAAGGTTTGGCTATTGAGTACAATCTTCAGTATGTTGAAGGCCAGAGAAACCCCCACGGCTTCACATTTGTGGTTTGAGATAAAGGCATCAACTCCTAGGGCCGATGAAAGGGCCAAGTCCATCTGTGGGCAAACCGCCGCACCTGCTCCTCCTTTATCTTTATCATACGATCCGTCAATGTATATTACTATCCCATCTGTAGATTCATTTAGGAAGGTTACTAATCTATTCGTTTCCTTAATTGCATCCTCTTTTGATTTGTCCATGTGATGATAGATAGGGTCCAGCCAACGTCTTGTGTTAATCAGCCCGTACTCAATTCTGATCTTCTCTGGATTCATCTTCACTAGTTGATCCAACTGCTCGGTGACTGTAGTCGAATAGCGTTCTATCCAAGCTGGTCGTGTCAAGCCCCGATGGGCTAGCACATCTTGGATTTTATTTTCAAGTCGACGGCGAATGACTTTTCGGGTGAAGAAGTTGACAGAGACCATTTTGCAGAAAGCCTCGGCGTCCGGTACTGCCGTACGTTCAACGTGCCACGTCTTTGGGGTCGACCTGAACGTTCCCAAAGTATATAAAGCAGCTAAGTTATCAGTTTTGCCTGCTAATCAGGCGACTTTAGTTGAATTGGCAATAGTGCCCCAGACAGGGGCACCATACGATACCCTTGGTAATAATACCGCTGTCATCAGGCGGACTCGGTCTTTTTCCCGAAGTCCCCATCTCGAGTTTCCTAGGATCTGAAATTGTTTAATGGTTGATGTCGCTCGTTGCTCTAAAAGATTAAACATGGGGGAGTAGGTGAGCTTGTTATCCAGCAAGATTCCAAGCCATTTAACTTCCTTGCATGGTGTCAGTAATTGATCCCCAAAGGGGAATGGCGTCGTCGGGTGCGTTCTCCGCGTGTCCCATGCGAATTGCGCTTTCTTTCTGTCGAAGAGCGCTCCAAACCTTGTTCCCCATTGTAAGGAGCGGATTCCTTGTGATTGCAGAATTGAAACTGTTTCTTCTGTTGTCTTGGCGGCCACCAGATGAACCACATCATCAACGTAACCAATGGAGACTTCATCCTTATCGAGGTCACAATTCTTGATTAGTAAGGAGTTGTTGTAGATGATGTATAAGATAACTGAGAGAGGGTCCTTGAGGGAGACCAATTGAAATGTTGAAGGGACCCAATGTGTAATCATCCATTCGGATGGTCGATTCCCACTACACCACGGACGCATTCAGACGCCTTCAAGACGGCTTTTTTTGACGACTTGAAGGCGTCTTTTTTCAATTCAATGCACCTGTCAGCAGACGTTTACACCTCGGACGCATTCAGACGCCTTCGAGTCGTCTTTTTTTGACGACTTGAGGGCGTCTTTTTTCAATTCAATGCACCTGTCAGCAGACGTTTACGACTTCAAGGCGTCTTGTGATTCAATTGAATCAGGAGTTTTCAAGGCGCCTTGAAGTTGCCTTGCAAACGTCTTCCGGCACAAGTCGTCTCCAAGGCGGATCCCAGTCCGCCTTTGAGACGACCAAACCAAAATAAGATTCAATTCACTTTATGGTTTGCAAGGCGCCTCAATGGCGTCTTGCAAACATTACCCGACCCTAGTCGTCTCCAAGGCGGATGCCAGTCCGCCTTGGAGACGACTTGAGCACGAAGTGGAATTGGCCTAGAGCCGACTTCAAGACGCATAAAGCCGTTGTCAGGCCGTTTAAAAACATTGTGGCTGCCCGGGGCCGTTTAAAAACATTCTGGCCGACCGGGGCCGTTTAAAAACATTCCGGCCGCCCGGCTCAGCACGCCTCGAGAACAAAGCCATCGAGCTCTCGATGGCTCCACATCCTCATCAGCTCACTCAAGGGCTAGTGGGTTTGGGGCCAAACCCACTGGGGTTGGTAGCATTGCGTGTATAGGTGTATATGAGCTATTTACAATTTGACTAGAAAAAGGAATTGAGGGGAAAGTGAGGGAAGGAAGCCCAGGGATCAGAATGGAAGGAGAGAGGAAGGGAGGGAAGGAAGGGAAGGCAGCGCAAGAGAGTGAAAGGAATACATGGAGCAGGTGGCATAGACAGGGAAGGGAAATGACTACCTCAAAATAAATCCTCCTCGGTGTGGGAGTCACATTGATTCTCCAGCCCCATACGGGCTACAACGTTGACGTCGCTAGGGAGCTGTTGATCTTGATCACTCCAGTTGTTGACTGTAGTAGTGCCGTCCCAAAGGCGGGCATCGAGCTCGAGAACGAGGTGGCCAAAGACGGTGTTGTGAACCCTTGATTGGTGCCGACGCACCTCGAGATCCTTGTCGATATCCTCCCATGCACATGGGAGCTTGGCGGTCGGGTTTGCAATTCGGTTGATTCAGTTAATGTTGAACATGGCCCTAAGGTAAGCCAGCCGGGCCCGGCGTGGTGGGGTAATTTGCGAGTCGGTTAGGATTTGACTTGGGGTGACGTCCTTGAAGCGTTGATCCATGTTGATGTAGGCATCAGACACCAGTCTGTCTAGTTTGGGGGGCGGGAATGGGGGGGACTCGCCGGCAAGGCCGATCCGGACGAGGTTGGAAAAGATGTTCTTCTCGCCCTTAAGGACGGTAGCTATGTGCCGATCGAGATCAGCCTTGTATCCAGGGTCTTGAGAGTAGTTCTCTGGCATGTTCGCGGCCTTAAAGGCCGCGGGAGTCTCACTTCCAGCATAATTGCCTAGGATGAAGTCATCCTAGTTAAACTGGGATGCACTCAACCAATTTAAACTTGGTTGAAATCAACTGATGAAATATAAATCCAAGGGACCCCCCTTGGTTTTATATTTCATTGGTTGAGGTCAACCTATTTTAAATTGGTTGTTTTCATCCTAGTTTAACTGGGATGAACTCAACCTAGGCAATTATGCTGGTAGTGTCTGTTCAATAAGGCCCTGAAAAAGAGTTGAAGTGAGCATGCATCAGAGGATGAGCTGGAGAAATCATTGCTTACCCTGACAATGATGAATGGGGTTTGCTCGGCAATGCGCTTCTTGGCTGATCGTTGTCCATAGGCCTCGATATCCGGTCGTAGTAAGACCTCGCGCACTTTGTTGCAAACAAACATTCGAAATGTGGGAGGGAATAATTCCCTCCCGATTGACGATTGCAGGTCGGGATTGGGGACCACTTCTCTGGTCATCTGAGTGTTGAGGCTGATGAGGATAGTCATCAGCCTCAACTCCTCTTCAGGCATCTGGGAGAGAAAAAAAGAAAAGGGTCAGCTAATATGGAATATCTGGCAATAAGGCCTGGAAATTTGAATCAATCTTACATCCAATAATCCTTGAGCCCACCGAAGAGTCTCATCACTGAGTCGGAATCGGTCTCCCATTGCCTGGAGTCGAGCTTGAATGGATTGGATTGAGCTAGGGGTGAGGCGGCGGTCGGATGGAGAAGATATTGACGAGTGTCGGCTGGGGGGGAGACTGGAGTTGGTGTCAGATCGGTCTGTCGCCTCTGATAAATCATGTTCGGCATTGCCTGCGAGTAACAATGTTTGGCGGCGGGCTGGGGTATGATAAAGTGAGGGGGAGGGGGGCAGGCGGTTTGTAGGGGGGTTTCGAACTGGTCCGATGTTCCCCTTGCGGGCCGAAGGGGGTTCAAGCCTTACCTCACCTTGGGTGCTCGCCTCCTGTGGCTGCAGCCCTTCTTGGTGTGGAAGGTTATCGCGGATCGGGCCGGGTATATGGGGGCTGTAGGTGCTAGGAGTGGCGGACCATCCGAGTTGGCGAGGCGGGTGCCGATCTGAAATTGGAGGGGGTGGATGAGAGGAATGGGGGTTAGAGGAAGGGACCAGTGCGTTAGAGGATGGGACCGGAGGGTTAGAGGAAGGGGCCGGAGGGTTAGAGCAAGGGATTGGTGGGGTGGAGGAAGCAATCACGGGATTGTTTGCGTAGCTGTAAGCGGGGCCGCTGGGGTGATAATTGGGAATCTGCGACATGTTTTCTTCAAAACATGTTGCAAGTGGTTAGTAACGGATGACGATGTGATTTGAGAAGGGGAAATGCTTACGTGATGGTGATCGTGGTTCATACGGCGCAAGAAAAGGGGGTCTTCGAGATCGGTTGTCCGACACGTCTCGTTTTTGGGGTAGGCTCGATAGATCTGGTAGGAGAAAAAAAGGTTAGTTGGTTTGTTTGACTGATATATTGGTGAAGGGAGGGGACTTACGATGTTTTGATGGCAGGGGTGGTTGTTGATTGGAGGGGGTGGTTGTTGATTGGAGGTGGGATGCGAGCTGGACTTGGATATCTCCGGCCCGGGCTGGAAGTTCACCTGCTGCCTGTCACAGTGCACTGTCACATAGCAAGTGAAACTTTCACCTGAGTGTGGCCCGCGCGGGCTGAAAGGGATGTTGTGCCTGTGACATTGCAATGTCACAGGCGTGGCCTGTGCACAGCATATTTCACCTGTATGTGAAATACTGCACAGAAAAGTGTGCACTGTCATTATACAGTGACAGGAAGTTTCAGGTGAATCTTCCCCCCTGTGTTTGAATTGTAATAAGCACACAGTGAAATTTATCCATGATACAACAGATACTTTGGTGTGAGAGGAAATGGTACACACAGGGTAGGTGAGCCGGATCTTTCAGTCTCAACATTAAAACAAACATATGGGGGACTTTACAATTCAGATTCAAGATAGTCAGTACACTCATATCTTGACTCTATGTATGATCAAAATCAAAATCCCATATTCTGACAATTTGGTTCTGAAAAAGGCCCTACAAATAAACCTGCTACTGCTGCTCGACATACTAAGGACTTTGGTGAAAAACTGTTGAGAACCCAGTTTGTTGGCGTTCAAGTTCCTGCAGGCTCAATTTGGAAAGCCAAAGGTAAGCGATTTGCCAACCATCTGAAGCTTTGGCCATACCAGCGTCATGAAACGGTGACACTTGGACTGAAGCATCTGAAAGTTCACCCATCAAATCTCCAAAAAGAATTGATCATCTCCGCTATCACTGAATATGTCCAGTCCTTGATTGAGAAATATACCGTCCAAGATATGCCTGACCCATGTCTAGCCTTAAGTCTACCCAATGAGGTACACTACGGAAGCAATCTCTACGCGCTTCAAAGGATGTACAAATCGCAATTTGATTTGGATATCTACTTTGACGGTGACGGCGCGCCTCGGATCAATTCGGCAGCTTTATCAGCTGGATTGCTAGCCGCCTCCACTACGTTTGATGAGCGCTTCAAGGCTACGTTTCCCAAGATCTTCTCTGAATACTCGGCAGAGGAACATGCTATGGCCATGAAAATGGTTTCTAGTATAATTGGTGAAATCGGTTACTTTTACGGCTCATCGATTGTCGACCGTAACTTTGCTCACAAATACGACGATGATGGACTTTTATTTACTGGTTCAATAGAGCCAAAGCCAATGATTCCATGGACCCACACAATCAACACACGAGTCTGAAAAAAACAAAGGCGAAGGAGGAGGTGGTGTCAGGTATTAGGCTAAAAAAACATTAGCAATTGTGTTGTAACGTCTGCTTACTGTACTCGCCAGAATGTAAAAGGCCAGAATGGTTGGAAATAAGAAGATCGCCAGTGTGAACAAAATTGTGCCTAGTATGAGCTGATCAAGTTGATAAGTGGCCGGTTCATTTTGTTTTCTCAATACATGATACTTCAAACCTGTTCAAAAAGTGTAAATAATCATAATCATAATACAAAATCTCGTCAGCCAGGAGGAGTTCCTCCTGGCCGACAAGGTTTCCCACACGCCAAAAAATTGGCGTGTGGACCCGCACGCCAATTTCTTTTGGCGTGCGGGTGGGCGTTGGCGTGCGTTGATCAATGCCCTGAGAGAAAGGGCTTACATTCCGGAAGTTCCCATCTCCATCTACTACACACTGGAATACCAGCGAGGCCCAGCCTTTTTGGTTTATATAACCGTTCCATACGTCATGCGGGGGAGCCGCAAGCGGAATATGGGTGCCATCAATGGCTCCCACAATGTTTGGGATCCCATGGAAGTCTTCAAACAATTGGCAGATCATATCCCACTGGTTCGGATTGTCCAGAGCCGGCCAGCTATAACAAAAAACAATTTGCTGATGAGCAAATAGTAACTAATAATATATGAGGAAACACTTTACCCTATTGAGTGTTTCCTCATGACTCTTAGTACAGCCATAACAAAGCAACCAGAAGCCTTATCGGATGTTTCTTTTCCGATGTTGAAGACATGCAAGATGTTGACATCGGTGGCCCCGTGGCCAAGTCAATACAGGCCTACAGCCACTTGGGCTTCAACACTGAGTGGGTTGCCTCGTCTCATCAGATCTTGCTGTAATTTGTCTTGCAGCTCCTCTGCCAACCACCGGAAGTCCTCCAAGGACATGCAAAAATATTCAACAAACCGTACCGGGGGGATCCGATTGTTGTTCCAAGGCTCCCAGCAATGGGGTCTTTCGAAGGCAATGCGGGGTGCTTGGATATAGTTGTAATAGATCTTGCTTTGTTGGTGATACTGTTTCCAGATGGCATAAATGTGGGCTCGGGTTGGGTCGATAGGAGCGGGGAGCATGTTATCTAGAATGATTAAAATTGGAAGCAAATCAACTTTTGACTGGTCAGAGATGAGATTGAAATAAATACATCACTCCAAAGATTATTGTATCAGATTCTCAAATCTGGCATTACATCAGTTGAAAAAATCTGTTATTATATCAGACAAAGCTGGTATTGTATCTACCACAACTGATATTATATCTACCTATTATGATATTATGTCTATCATGAGGGATATTAAATCAGTTGAAACTGTTTAATATCAACTGACTTGATCTCATATTTTTCCGTCTGATGTAATACTCATGGGCCAAAATGTTATGTCAGATGCAAAAAACTGATATAAAGTCAGGGATGTTGATATTCAATTTCAACAACTGATGCAATATCTGTCATGATAGACATTACATCATGCAAGGTAGATATAATATCAGTTTTGGTAGATACAATACCAGTCTTGTCTGATATAATATCAGATTTTTTCAACTGATGTAATGCCAGATTTGGGAATCTAATACAATCATGCTGGCAGTGCATACCGTTTGTTTTCTGATTGCCGCAACCCCTGAAGTTTTGGATGGGTATGAAAAATTGTTGATGAACATTCCAACTGAAATGTGATGATTGGACATGGGTACTCTCTTTACCTGGGGGGTGTTTCCGGGTAGCAGTGCGGCTGGGGCGTTGATAAACGCACGCCAAGCGCGCACGCCAACGCCAACCCGCACGCCAATTTTTTTTGGCGTGCGGGGCCTACACACCAAAAAAAAGTGGCGTGTAGGGTCTACACGCCAATTGTATTTGGCGTGTGAGACCCACACGCCAAAAATGGCGTGTGGGCCCCGCACGCCAATTGTTTGGCGTGCGCTCCCACACGCCAAACAATTGGTGTGTGGGAGCGCACGCCAAACAATTGGCGTGCGGCTCCCACACGCCAATTGTTTGGCGTGTGGGAGGATCCCGCTCACGTAATCGAATGGGAGGTCCCATTCGATTACGTGAGCGGGCCGGCTGACGAGGTTATACAACCTCGTCAGCCGGGAGGACTTCCTCCCGGCCGACGAGGTTGTATAACCTCGTCGGCCAGGAGGAAGTCCTCCCGGCTGACGAGGCTATACAACCTCGTCGGCCAGGAGGACTTCCTCCTGGCTGACGAGGTTGTATAACCTCGTCAGCCGGGAGGAAGTCCTCCCGGCTGACGAGGTTATACAACCTTGTCAGCCAGGAGGACTTCCTCCTGGCCAACGAGGTTGTATAACCTCGTCGGCCGGGAGGAAGTCCTCCCGGCCGACGAGGCTATACAGCCTCGTCAGCCAGGAGGACTTCCTCCTGGCCGACGAGGTTGTATAACCTCGTCGGCCGGGAGGAAGTCCTCCTGGCCGACGAGGTTATACAGCCTTGTCGGCCAGGAGGACTTCCTCCTGGCTGACGAGGTTGTATAACCTCGTCAGCCGGGAGGAAGTCCTCCCGGCTGACGAGGTTATACAACCTCGTCAGCCAGGAGGACTTCCTCCTGGCCGACGAGGTTGTATAACCTCGTTGCCCGGGAGGAAGTCCTCCCGGCCGACGAGGCTATACAGCCTCGTCAGCCAGCAGGACTTCCTCCTGGCCGACGAGGTTGTATAACCTCGTCGGCAGGGAGGAAGTCCTCCCAGCCAACGACGTTATACAGCCTCGTCGGCCAGGAGGACTTCCTCCTGGCTGACGAGGTTGTATAACCTCGTCAGCCGGGAGGAAGTCCTCCTGGCTGACAAGGTTATACAACCTCGTCAGCCAGGAGGACTTCCTCCTGGCCGAAGAGGTTGTATAACCTCGTCAGCCAGGAGGAAGTCCTCCCGGCCGACGAGGCTATACAGCCTCGTCAGCCAGGAGGACTTCCTCCTGGCCGACGAGGTTGTATAACCTCGTCGGCCGGGAGGAAGTCCTCCCGGCCGACGAGGTTATACAGCCTCGTGCCGGGAGGAAGTCCTCCCAGCTGACGAGGTTGTATAACCTCGTCAGCCGGCCCGCTCACGTAATCGAATGGGCCCTCCCATTAGATTACGTGAGCAAGGGGGGACCCGCACGCCAAAAAAATTGGCGTGCGGGGCCCACACGCCAAAAAAAATTGGCGTGTGGGAACCACACGCCATTTTTGGCGTGTGGGTCTCACACGCCAATTTATTTTGGCGTGTAGACCCTACACGCCAGTTTTTTTTGGCGTGTAGGCCCCGCACGCCAAAAAAAAGTGGCGTGCGGGTTGGCGTTGGCGTGCGTTTATCAACGCCCGTGCGGCTGCGCATTTCAAGGTGGGTTTCATAATTGCAACATTTTTCAAAAGAATTTTGGAGGCTTTTTTGAGGCGATTTTTGCAGTTGAAAAAATTACAGTTTGGATTTGAAAATATTTTCAAAAGATTTTCAAAAAAAAACCAAAAAACCGTTTATAATTGGTACATCAGACTCTGATACTCAAGAGTTACACAGCAGTTGTGAGGCGCCGGAAAAACCGCTGATGGTTTGGTGGTCAATTTGCCGGACCCCCCCCAGCCAGCTTTGACCGTCAAAAAACGGACCTCAGGTCAGCCGGCAAATTGACTGTCCAAATTCCAACAGGCCTGCCGGCGTGAATTTGGGCAAAAAGCCGGCAAGCTCAAGGTCCAATTGACCCAACCGGGCAAGATCAAGGTCCAATTGACCCAACCAGCAGTTTGACGTCAAAGCCAACCCCGTCCAACCGACGATCGCAGTCAATTGACCCCCTGCGCCCATTAACCGGGGGGTCACCTTACTTGGCCAGCTCACGGATATCCGAGGGAACAATGTGGCGGCCACCAGGCCTTTTTTTGTTGTTTTTTTCATTTATTTTAATACGCTCTATTTACAGGATTTTTTATTTTTTTATTTTTGTGATATTTTTATTTATTTTTTTTTCATTTTTTTTTTTTTCATGTTGTATTTTTTATGATATATTTTTGGGTGGGGGAATTACATGGGGGAAAAAAGATAAAAAAAATAATGTTTGAGCTTGGTCCTACCCGGCAAGGGCTACTTCTCTTGAGAGAAAAGTGCCGACCTCTTCCTTTAAGGGATCGGCCCCGAATTCTGCGGCCATTGCTCGTAATTCTATCTCTGCCTCTATGGCAGTGGGCAAATGGATCAGTTCGACGGGAACATCTGCAAACATGATGTTCCCAGGGAATAACTGGCGATCCCATCTCAAAGTGAGGGCCGCATACCTGTAATTTCATGATTAAAACTGGTTAGCTTGCTGTGGAGGAAACATGAGGACCTTTATGGAAAACTTACGCGGCCACCTCAAGGTGGGTCCGCTGCCTCATGGCCTCCAAGTGGTTGTCGATGAGATCCCATTGGGAACGAGCATCCCCAGGTGCTTGGTGGACAAGATGGTGGATGGTAACAAGGCGGAGAATCGCTACCCGGACTCGTACCCCCATGGTGAGACCAGCTTGGATCTCCTCGTTGGTTCGCATGGCACTCCGGGGCTGGAAGGCTCTGTCCAACAAGAAAATCAGATCAAAAAGCTTCGGAACTGTACCAAGCTCACGCAAACGTGCCTCCTGGCGCACGTTGGTGAGTAGCTAATTAGGGGGGGAGGTGAGGTCTGTCAGTAAGTATACAAATTGTGATAAAAGAAATGGTCCACTTACAACGTTTCGCATGTGAGTCCTTTCATGCTTGACCATGGCCCTCAAAAAGGTCACTAAGCTTGCCATCGACACATGATTCTGTGGTAGGCCTGGGGGGAGGTGTTGCCTCCTGAAAGAGGCCGGTTGGCGAGGATGAATTTCTGTTATGTAAAGATGTTAGTTGAGATGTTACTTGTGGGGAACAGGTGAGGGATTAAGTATCCCTTTTACTTACCTTGATGAGAGTGAGGGGCAAGTTTGTAATTGGCTGCCCATGCAATGACTGAGCCCGGCTGTAAGACTCCAACGCGCTTCGCATCAGTATATTGCGGAGCCGTTGGCGAACTGTGGACTGAGTCAATGAATGGCGTATTCATCAGCAAGCGCCCCGATGATTTGGCTGATCAGGGAATCTGCGTACTCTCACTATTGAGCTGTACACATGACTCCCAGGGGCTTCGGTGACGGGTGGCTGTGGAGGATTTGCAGTATGGGGATGGGTGGGATGCTGCCGCATCCACATGATAACGGACAACGTCCATCAGGTTTCGTGCGGTGCCTGGACAATTGAGTGAGCAAGAGTTCCTTGCTTGAAAAAGAGATAGACTTACCTCAAACAACTGGCGCGCCAGCGTCAAGTTGACCGTCAAAAGCTGAGCTGAGGCAAGCAGCGCCTCAACAAGGTGGTGTGAAGCGGGATGCGTACCTCTGCTAGATCCTTGGGCAGTTATGGAGCTGTCTTGAGACCAGATTATGGGGGGCCAAGGTGCGGGCGGCGTCGCTGGCGTTGGTTGCGCGTTTTCTGCGGAAAAAATCGAATCAGGTGCATATGGCACATATCCCTGAGGACGGGGGGGTTGAATGAACCCGTCCATACTACCATAGACGCTGTAGGCTTTGTTCTCGGAGCTTTGATGGTCACTGGGCATCTCATTGTTGTTGTCTTCCGACATGTGCTCCCTCTCACGAGGCAATCTTATGTCATTGACTGGTTTTGCAGTTGCTCTGGGGTGGCTCCTGCGAGCTGGAAAATGAACATAATATTAGCAAAGTAGATTGGAAACATGTGATAATGGGTCACGATCTTACCTGGAACGTCCCCGCTGCGACTGGCACTGCTCAGGATGCCTTGACTGGGGGTGATGATTGGTGCTTGATTGGGAGTGACAACAGGTGGGGCTTTGTTTGGAGGGATGATGGCTTGATTAGGCGCTGTAATGGCCGGGTGAGTCAGTTAAATATGTATATTTTATTTAATCTACATATTGACTCACCTGAAGGAGTGTGAGGGGCTCGGCCGGGGGTAGTGTGTTGCACTTGAGGGGTTCGGACGATCGCCTGAGAGCTTGAGCGACGTGGTCTCTTGGCTGGAGATGATCGAGCTGGGGATGCAACATCGCCATCAACTCTACTGACGCCATGGGGTAGGGGTTGGGAGGAGTGTTTCATGGGAGAAACACTTCCCAATTGAGCACGTCGCATGCTCAAATGATACTGATGGGGAACAATGTATGTTGGGGAACAATGTATGTTGTAAAACACTTGGGGTGCTTGCAGGTGGGGGGAGGAAGTGTGTCAGTGGGATGGATGAGTTACATAGAGCAGAATATTGGGTGCTCAGCTGAGTTCGGTTTGTATTCGTCCTTGTCCCTCGCTTCCCCCGTGATATTGGTATATGAAATAGTACGTTATTGGATATAATGAACAAAAGGATTCAAGAATCTAAGGTTGACCGCAGGGGTAAGTGTTAGTTTCATATCTCATAAGCGACATACAACGATGAAAACTAACCTGTGCCACAAAGTAGTATATGAACGTACGGTGTCTTCTGATATTTGTGCGAAATGGGTATGTAGATTTTGCGGCGGTCAAGCAATGCTGTCAACCGAGGGGCATTTGAAATTGGAATCCCACCTGTCAAACTTGCCGGTAAATTTGCGGCCGGGGAACGGGCAAGCAGATATTGAAGATGTCGACCGTGAGATTGACGGTGAAAATTTGGTCGGTGACCAACAGACTCCAATTGAAAGTCGTAACGAGGTTGATATGCAGCTAAACGATAACGCAGAACAAGATGTCAGCGTATTATATCACAGCGGAGAAGGGAGAACTTTGACTTACTTTGGCGGAGATAGTGGCAGCGACGGGGGCCATATGGTAATCCAGGAGGTCATTGATATATTCCGGCCGACTAACCTGTTGGATGAAGAAATGGAAGAGGAGGGAATGGAAGATGAGGGTGGTCAAGGGTCAGATTGAGAAAGCGTTGACGAAGGCGGCGAAGGCGGATGGTTTCCTTTCAGTGGGGTTGGGGTGAGTGACGGACAAGTCAAGTGAGAGTGTGGGAGGAAGACTGACGGGGGTGTATTTGGAATTGGGGGAGCCAGCAATTGGTTGCGGTCCTCATGACAGGTTTCATGCATAACCTCATGTCACGCATGCAATATCACAAAGTCCGCACCCTCCTGGGATTTTTGGGCAGAGAACTTCACCATTGGACCTCTGTCTGGCAGGCAAAGGCCAGATTGAGGGCCATGCTCAAGATGGAGCCTATGAGAAGAGAGAGTGTATTCAATAATAAATGCTACTCCCTCAGTCTCAAAAGAACAATACTCCTAGTAAGTGATAAAACATTTTATTTTTGGATTGGATACAACTGATTTGATTGTTTGTTTACATGATTTTTTGGTAAATAAACATTTACAATCTTCCACAGGATATGGCAAACCCATATGTGAATCCTCACCTGGACTTTTACCCTGTGGAGTCTAATGGAATTGATGTTTATAAATTGTCTCAGAGTACAAAGTGGCTTGAATGCCTTCCACGTGAATACCGTGCACAAATGGTGGTGATTCAAAACAAACATTACTATATATATGAGCCCTGTCAGCTAGCCAATGGCTCCTTGGTTATACCCATTTTCTTTTATGAACACAGGGGCAAGATGTTTGCCAAATGTATCAAACCAGAATGCCAAGGAACCCCTAGTGATGCCCATTTCAGGATGACAATACCACACAATCTTCCATACCAATCTCGATTGTTATTTAGCGTGGATTGTGAAGATTTTGTTTTGATTTACAGTGAAATATGCTTGTGGGGTGGGAAATCAGTTCAATCTGCTTGTCAGAACACTATATGGGGTATGCTATGTTTTCCCTTATTCACTTGAACCACAGACATCTTGACTCATGCCTGTCTTAAATCTATTCAGAAACTAAAAAAGGGAAGTTATACCCAATCAAATATCCAAATTCATGGCGGATAAAGGCACAGAATAAGGTCATGAGACATGTACCAATTAATTTATACTGTGATTACACCTCTGGTAACCAGTCCAAGAAATGGAATAAGCACATCAGTTACTATTATACCCTTGCAGGTCTCCAAGTCCCACCCAAACACTCAAACCAACAGTACAACTGTAATTTCCTATCTACATCAAATAACACAGGGACTTTGGAATTGGCTGACCAAATAGTGGATGAAATCAAGTGAGAATCTCCCTATGACAAATGTGTTATCAATCATTTGTGAGGACTACTGATGATAGATATGCTCCCAATTTAGTGATATTACAGCCAATGGTTTCTTTGAATTTGACTATGGATTGCAAGATGATGTCCTGGTACATTCAATTATTATATGTTTCCTTGGTGACTCACCCATGCATGCAGAAATAACCAATACACCCATGCCTGGGGCATCATTAATTCCCTGCCGTATATGCCATTTGGGAGCTGAAAAGCGGATAGATAAAGCAGGAGAAGATTATGTTTATCAATTCTTGGCCATGGATTCTTGGGGTACAAGGGCTAGTTCATAATACTCCTTATTCTAATGAGGCAATTGCTTGCAGTCTGACAGTATGTATTGGACTATATTTAGGATGTTGTGGATTACAGAGATTGGAATGAGACCATCTCCCGCTCTCATCAACTGTGGGATACAGCATTCAATGGGACCAAGGATGATTATGCAAAAGAATCCAGGGCTTGGGGTGTCCAAGATTCCATCACAAAGGAATTTGTAGATATGCTGAAAGATAGGAGAATGCAACATGAGGTTGGCAAGATACTAGCAATTTTGGAGCACCAGCATGAAAAGCTGTTCAATCCCTTCCTGAGGCTTCTGGGTAAGTTTTATAGATTATGTGTCACTGATTCATATATCTCATTCTTCAGATCACAGGATTCATGTCATTCTTCACCCAGGATTTGATGGTTGCAAAGATACACCTGTTGAAATTTTGCATGTAATACTCCTGGGGGTAATCAAGTACATTGCCATAGACTTTCTCTCCAATACCATCAAGCCCAGGCAGGTGAATGATCTAGTTGGTTCATGGCAATCATTCATAACAGATTCACTAGACCTACCTGTCCTCAATGCTGCATATATGTACAAACATCACAGGAGCATGGTTGGTAAAGATATCAAGATAATACTTCAATGTGCCCCATTTGTGTTCTTTAAGTTCATGAATGAACAACAGAAAGGATTATGGAATGCACTTTGCAGGCTGGCACCATATATATTCCAGACACACATATCAAACATGCGTACTTACATTGGGGAATTGAAAATCCTGGTTGATAACCTGCTGTTACAGCTCATGAACAGCAATGCACAATGGGTCAACAAACCCAAGTTTCATATGCTGATACATCTGGCACACTCTATTGAAAGATTTGGACCAGCCAGCTTGTTTGCCACTGAAAAGTTTGAAAGTTTCAATAGCATACTACGGAATGCATCAATACACTCCAACAGACAGCATCCAGGAAAAGATCTTGCAGTGCATTTAAGTAATTATGAATTTCTTTGGGCAATATTATCTGGTGCCAAGTTGTTTAATCATGTGAAAAATTTTTCCTTTCAAGTTTCCAATCAAGTGAGGGCATTTTTTTGATAATTCAGATATACAGCAATCAATGGGTTATGTTCACGCCAGTATTCATGGAACTGGGATTAACTACCCCAAGCCTTCTGAGGCCAAGCTTCCAGCCAAAGACCAAGTAGGAGTTCCTAAGGAAGTCAGTGATAAATATCCCAACCACTATTATAGTCAAGTATGCTGCATCAAGTTAGATGAAAAAAGAAGCATAAGGAAGGGATATTTTGTGTATGTTACCAACTCCCATCAACAAAGGGCATCTATTGGGCAGATTAAATCAATCGGGAAAGTCACCTACAAAAATACATTTGGCCTCAGCAAAAGCATCTTCTGCATGCATTATGAATATTTTCAACTATCAAACATCTCAGATTACTACAAGATGAGGACAATCAAGAGTACACACAAATCCAATGTGTGTTTCCCTGAGGTAAGTCTATAGTGTGTTATTATTGCTTTTAAAATTGAGGAAAACCTTCAACTGAAAAATACATATTATTTACAGGATATAAAACACTGCCTCAATGTACAGCAAAACTGTCATGAAGGTGGATGCCAAGTTAAAATGAGTTCAAGGCAGGGTAATGCTACCAATGAAGGGAATCCTGCAAGATACATGGTTCATCACATAAGAACTGATAGTTATGTTCTAAATACATGCTCATTCCATGCACCAGAGGCCCACAGAGAAATTGCATCTCTAGATATTAACCCAGTATCCAGTGCTGAATTTTCACAAGCCATTAGAACAGGACTAGAGAAATGGAGGGCTGAGAAGAATATACCAAACCGAGAGGAGAGACTGTTTCCAAATCACAAGCATGTTGAACCAAGTAGGAATCCTGTTCAGCAGCAAATGCCACATAGGGGCAGAAGCAATTCAGTTAATTCACTGCCACAACTTAGTAGTCCATCAAGTCACATCTACAATCAGTGTCTGTCAGCCCAAAAACAAATGAGTAGGAATAATGAACCATTTGAATCATCACAATGCTCTCCACATTCATCAAGCCACCATGCAAATCAAAGCAGTCCACAATCATCCCTAAATACTCATATCCAGCAACAAGCCAGCACCAGGACAGTCAACCCAAATAGAAGCTCCAGAAATATGCCATCACGGATGGCTAGCAGCATTGAAATCCCAGAATCCCCAATTCCATCAAGAGAACTATTGGTGGCCAATAGAAATTACCCAGGACAACCAGAGCCATCTAGGAAGTTTCTCCAGCAACGTACACAGAAATCTAGAATCTATGATCACCATAACCTCCCGCAAACACATGTTGTGAGTGGGCTGAATAGCTTACAGGCAGAACATATCCAACCAAATTTCCAACCAGAGCCATATAGGACTGCATCTGAGCCAGAAGCCATCTCCAGAACAATAAACCAATCAAATTCAGCTAGGAATGCTCCATCACCTTTTCCCTGGGGAGTGGAATCACCATTTCCATCAAGAGAGAACCTAGTTGCCAATGGAATTTACCCAACAGAAACAGATACCAGAGCAATGAACACAGTCACAAGCTCGAGAAATACACCATGCCCGTTCCCCATGGGAGTGGAATCACCATTTCCAACAAGAGAAGCACTAGTTGCAAATGTGATTTACCCAAGAGATTCAGAGCCACATATGGAGTGTACTACATCAAGGAATTCATCATACTCTTCACAATCAGCTCAAATTGGATCAATATATGGAGACAGCTTTGGAAATTCAATTAATATGGGCCAGGGAATTTACTCTTTGCCATCAGGAACATCACATGAATCACTAGTGAACAGACAGGCAATTCCACCTTCAGAATCAGCTAGGAATATTCCATCACCTTTTCCCTGGGGAGTGGAATCCCCATTTCCATCAAGAGAGAACCTAGTTGCCAATGGAATTTACCCAACAGAAACAGATACCAGAGCAATGAACACAGTCACAAGCTCGAGAAATACACCATGCCCTTTCCCCATGGGAGTGGAATCACGATTTCCAACAAGAGAAGCAGTTGCAAATGTGATTTACCCAAAGGATTCAGAGCCACATATGGAGCGTACTACATCAAGGAATTCATCATACTCTTCACCATCAGATCAAATTGGATCAATATATGGAGACAGCTTTGGCACTTCAATTAATATGGGCCAGGGAATTTACTCTTTGCCATCAGGAACACCACATGAATCACTAGTGAACAGACAGGCAATTCCTCCGTCAGAATCAGCATTCCAATCCACCTCAGGATACTCTCTGGGGAGCAATCAATCAATGTACACATCAACCTCCTTGGGTGGGTGCCAAAATCACCCTACAGGTGGCAATCCCGGAAGTTCAAATTATTATTCATCTTCTAGAAGCTCATTAGGGAGGGAAAATATGTTTGATTCTTCAAGGCCATTGGGGGGATTGCATAGATCCACAATGAGTGATGCCCCAGGCAATTTCATTGGAAATAGTGAATCAAAGTATGGATCAACCTCATTGGGAGGCAATTCAGACAGTGAATTGCACCATTCCTCACACAGGAGATAAAATTCAGCTTGGCTAGGTTGATGTTACATGCAGTAGCTGCACAAACCACAGCTACTAAATGTTATCAGCCCACTTTCTTTCCCACATCAGAAATTAACAGGCCAATCTCTTTCCCATGATTCAAATAAATCAAATAAATACAAAAAAAATACAAAAAAGGAGCAAAAACCAAAAAAGGAGCAAAAACTTCATCTGAAGACCAAAAATTGAAGAAAAATGTGAAAGAACCATGGTAAAACACAAAAACAGGTTGATCCAAATTACATGATAATTTGAGCATTCTTACCACAAGACTGGTCATTGTAAAGCTTCAAGGGAGGTCTCATTTCATTTTTGGTTTTTATGCTCATTATAAATAAATAGTAATTTGTGTTTTGGATGAGTAATACATAGATTGACTCAAAGAGAGCTTAGTTGTGATGTAAATATTTACATAACTATCTAGGCAAAATAACTATCTAGGCAGAGAGGATATTAAAAATTGAATGGAGGGGGGGGGGGGGGGGGGGGGGGGGGGGGTGAGGTCATTGGGTGGCTGGGGACACATGGGTGAGGGGACTTGGGGATTGTGGTCCCTTGCTTTGCCAGTCAGCCCGGGGTCAACTCAAGTTGACGGTGTTTTGCTGCTCCCCCCGCGGGCTGGCTTTGGGGAGCTGATCGAGGGCCTGCAGTTGGGCTGGCAATCTGACAGCCCGCGGGTCAATTTGCCAGTGAGCCAACCCGTCTGTCAGATTGCCGAGCAAAATTTGATTATGGTTGAGGGCCAGCATTTGGCCTGTCAACTTGCTGGCAATCTGACAGCCCGCGGGTCAAATTGCCAGTGAGTTGACCTGCCCGTCAGATTGCCAAGCAAAACCCAATTTCGCGCAACTGCCGTGTATGGAACAAAGTGATGATTGATTTCATGTATGTATTTAAATAAATATGTACATATATGATCTAGGCAATAGTTTATATACATAAATACATGAATTCTGTAGCACAAAGGGGGCCTAGTAGAGACCCTGGACGTAAGCCATAACTGGGTTAGAGCATCCAAAATTGTTTCACTAAGGGCCCAATAATAAACAGTGATTGAATTTTTTTTTTGAAAATATTTTGTAAATCATTTTGGAATTTTTTGAATTTCAAAAAAGGGCCCAAAACAGATTCCAAAAGACTTTTGGGCAAAGTGGCACTTATAAAACCCAACTGGCGCAAGCCAAAGTTCTGCAATGACGGCTGAGCAGTATCACCAGGGCCCCGGCCAGCTGCATATGATCTCAAGCGGGGCCCGGCCGCATCTGATCTCAAGCACCAGTGGGCAAGCCAAATGCAATCTCCTCAACACCACACTCTCAATCCTTCAACACTCGCGACTAACACAAATCTGCACAGGATTCAAACCGCACTCAATTAAATGTCAGATCACACTCAATTTGACCTTGCGTAACACTCCTGTTTTATCCTACAGGTAAGTCATTCCAGGTCATCTGCAACTACTTCAAAAACAGCTGAACATGATGACAATTTGGTTATTTCAGTCATACTAATATTCCCCCCCCACCAATTGACCCAAACCAACTTCATCTATATGCCCTCTGGCAGATGTACCACCAACAACTAGGACACCACAAATACATATACAGCCATGCACCCCAAATAGCATTCAAGAGACCCACTTGCTGGGAGCCTTGAAATGATGACTGCATCCTGCCCATCCAATTCCTCAAGTACTTCTGCATGTCATTGGACAACTTCTGTTGGCTATCAGACAAGTTACAAGGCAATTTGCAACAAGATATCTTGCGCCAAGGGGACCCACTGAGTGTGGAAGCCCAAGTCGCTGTAGGGTTGTATTGGCTTGGTCATGGGGCTAACCAATGTCAGCCCCCGTCTCTTATGTGACGTGGGGTAGAATCTTAGACGTATATACAATACTGGTTACAGTATGTAGTCTGGTTTTTAAGGTTCTCACTATAGCTTATACAGCCAGTGGAAATAAGCTATTCTATGCTTTTACAGAAGAAAAGCTGGCACCTTTGTGTAACAAAAGAACACGGCTATGTAAAGCTCAGTGCAAATTTCCTCAACTGCTCCCTGTGAGTAGGAGAGGACTTCTAGTCACTTGAATAAAGATTCTAGTGACTAGGAAAAGGGATAAGGGACAAGGAATAAGGTGGGTTGGATGATTATAAAAAACCCCACTCACTATTAATAGTAAGGTAAGCAGGTTTGTATGGTAATAATCTGGGGGAAATTCCCTTTAGAAGGTAATCTGAGCACTTAAATATTACACATAATGTTAACCCCAATGTAATGACTCAAGAGTTTGTATTACATGGGGTAAATTTAAGACAATAGTCTCCTTGTAGGAGATATAACTAAATTGTAATATTTTAGGGTAAATTAATGGAGAGATATTAATCTCTCCTTCAAATAGAATTTCTTAATTATAGTTAGTTTATTAAAATAATAAATATTAGATAAAATAAATTTAAAAAATTATGAATCATATGGGAATTGAACTTATGAATTTATGATAATTTACTTAGTTCATTTATTCATTTATTTTTGTAAGTACAAGTCCTTAACCATTGGGTTATGTGACTTGTATTATTTTGTAGACATGTGGGTTTATTGTCTCAATGTCTGAAAACTGATGTCAACATTTCTCATGTCTTCAACATTGGCAAAGAAACTGCTGACAAGGCATCTGGCCAATTTTTCATGGAAGTCCTACAAGTCCTCAGGAGGCAATCCATTGGGTAAGATAATATTGCTTGTAAGTTGTTGGCACATTGTGGGTCATACTGAGTAGCCAATTCCCCTCAGGTGGCCGGCTCTGGACAACATTAACCAGTGGCAAATGATTTGTGACTCATTTGAATTGACTCACAGGATCCCTGACATAGTGGGGGCTATTGCTGGCACTCACATCCCCCTGGCTGTCCCTCCGCATGACATCTGGAATGGATACATCAACCAAAAGTTCTGGGCATCCATTGTGCTCCATTGTGTTGTAGATGGTGATGGCAACTTCTGCAATGTGAGTTCCATCACTTTTTGTATGCCTTGTGTTATAGATGGCTAAGTTTCACTTGCATTACAGGTTAGTGGTGGGGGGCCTGGATTGATGAACAATAAACGGGTTTTCAGACAATCTGACTTGGGGCAAAGCCTCCTGTCATCTGGATATGTTGTGCAAATGATCCTGCGGGGGTGCATTCTCATAGGTGATGCAGGCTATCCTGAAAACACAGAAATCCTACTGCCTTATCCATCCAAATTCACACCTCAGAACGTAATGTTCAACTAAATCCAATCCTCAACCCGCATCATTGTCAAACAAATGTTTGGCCAATTGAAAAACCGGCTCTGTATCCTCTTTTCTCCCCAGTTGGCAAGGCTTATTTGAGCACACAATAACTGCTTTGTATGCATGATACTTCACAATCTACTCAACCACTGCAGGGAACTATACCTCCAAGACTGGGACCAACAAACCATTGAGGAGGCTCAGTACAGACAGATGTTACCTTTGGCCCCTGTCAGTGTTGGTCCACCCAAGGACATACAAGCTGTGCACACAACCTCAATTCCAACTCATAGGGACATGATCCGGGACTCTCTGTGCCAAGGGTAATGCATTGTTGCTTTCCCCTAGCTTGTTCTCTATACCAACTTTCCCTTAGCTCATTCTCTATATCAAACCACTCCACCCAACTTGTATCTTGTTAGCTCTCAGTGCAAGCTGGAAAAACTATTTGCTTATCCATCCTGCAATAGATGCAAGATAGATAAAAATATACTGTTAACATATCAAATATGAATTCAACTTTGTGTCCAAACCAAAGAAATGTTTGATGTTCTCTTTCTCTCATCCGTGGGGCCTAATCCAGGCGGCTTTTTGTTTGAATCTCCTGCAATGCTGTTTCATGTTAATTTTTTCACAAGGTTTGTTGCTGTTCTCCTCAATCAGTAGACGGCATTGATATCTCAAGTTTCTTATCATTGCACCCCAAACATAAACACAAAGGGATCAAATATTTACATATTTTCAAAGTGTTGCATGATGATTATACATAGATAGATCAAATAAAACAATCAGGATATGAATCAATTGGAGTTACCTTGAGCTCCAAGGTTAACCATGAGGGCTAGAATTGGGGTTTCATAAGTTTGGCAAGATTTTTCTAGCCACTCTTGATTGGCCTTGTATTGGTGTGCTTCATCCAATTGCATCTGCAAGGCCTCCACCCGTTCCGCCTTGCGGTCTTCCTCCCATTTCCGCTCCCTGATCTTGGCCATTTCACAGTCCAGGCGGAGCTGTTTGAAAGCCACTTCGTGATTGTGTTTAGCCTCTGCCAGGGCATAATTTTGCAGCTGCTCCTTATGAGCGGCACAACACTCGGCCTCCCAACGGTCCTTGTGTTGCGCCTCCGCCATCTGCTGACACTCCACCATGGCCTTGCGCGGCTCCTCCATCCATGCCTCTTCTAATCGGACCCTTTACTTGTGCATCCATCTAGCCGATGTATCTTGGGTCTTTTCCATAATCTCCTTGATGGCCATAGCATCAGGGTTGTCCTTCTTTGGCACCTCTTCATGGCGGCCCCGAAAACAAGGAATACTAGATGATGTAGGTGGCAGGTTTTTTGCGCCGGGGTTTCAGTACTTGTGAGAACCTTTCAAGGAATATTTGCCTTATTGCGTGTCATCACGGGAGGCTGTTCAGGCTCATCATTGCCTGAAGAGGAGTCCAAGGCCCTCTTGGCAGTGGTCAAGCCATCAAGCAGTGCAGCCCGCTGCCTATGTTGAGTTGGGTGTGGAACAGATTCCAGGGGATTGGTTGGCAAATGTGTGGATCCTGGACTGCAGCTACCCTTGTAATAATCAGAAATGGCACCGTTTTTGTCATCTGGCCCGGGTGCAAGCTTGTCGGACAGGTCATCCAATTCAACATGACCCATTGCATCAGCGGCATGATTGCCCACATGCATCCCTGATAGAAACTCCCACAGCTGGGAGTAGTTGATTTTTATTAGATGCCCAGCACTCATAATTGTCAGAATTGGTAGGGGCAGGTACATACCAATAAAGAGAGCTTTTCTTGGTCCAAAATTACCTGGAGGCCAGCACTTCAGGAGCAATGTAGAGCGTCCTTGACCTTCTGTGGGGTGAATTGGACAATCAGAACCATAGATTCCATTCAAGCAAGAAAATCACAAAGAAATAGAATTCCAGATTCACTGACCCAGTAAGGTCACATTATCACGTTGTATCAAGATGTCATCTGTGAAACCTCAAGGTTGACCAGTTGAGGATAGGCCTCAGGACTGACATCATATGAGGCTAGGCATTTTGAGAAAATGATAAACCCCTGGTTTTTTGATTTGTACTTGGTATGTTCATCCTTCACTGACTTCCTGTTAGAATTAACAACACATATTTCAGACATTTAGCAGAAAATGATTGACTTGGGCAGGATTTGAACCAGCAACCTTAGCAGAAGCTAAGAGACTTGTCATTTGGCAATGCCCAATTGGCCAAACATTCTGACATGGTCATTGGGAGTGGCAAAATTGATGAAATTGTAATTGATGAGGTATCCTCATCATAAGCTGGGTTGTCAGGGTTATTAGGTAATGCCCACCTTGACAGCCCATCTGCATTTTTATGAACAATTCCATCTCTATGGATTATTGTCATTGAACCTCTCCATTCCTGGATGGCTATTTGCCACCTAAGCATGTGTCTGTTAGGTGTTTTCATATTAAGAAGAGATCTAAGAGCCATGCAATCAGTGATAACATCAAACTCACATCCATCCAGATAATAATACAATTTATCTAAAGCCCATACTAGACATAAACATTCTAGCTGAGAAGCTCCATACTTTTTCTCAGGGTCCTTCAGTTTCCTTGATATAAAGCATATTGCCCCTTCTAGTGGTTTATCATTGACAATTTTTACTTGGTGTAAAGCTGCTCCTATTCCTTCCATGCAAGCATCTACATATAGCTTAAATCTCAATTTTGGATCAGGGTGGAAAAGTAAGGGCGCATTTGTCAATGCAAACTTGATAGACTCATATGCTTGTATTCTTTCTGCAGTCATTTCAAAGACTACTGTGGGACTACAAAGTTTATACAGGCTGGAGGCCATAGTACCAAAGTCCTTTATGTGGAGTCTGTAATACCCTGCAAACCCAAGAAACATTTGCATCTCTTTCACATTTTGAGGTACTGGTTTAAGAAGCACTGCAGCTACTCTGTGTTTGTCTATCCCAAGAGAGAGTCCACTAACTATATGACCTCAAGCTTTCAATTCAGAAAAGCCAAACTGGCATTTTGATAGTGAAATTTTCATATTCATATTTATAACTTTATGAAGTATGGTTCTTAGTCTTTTAATGTGTTCATCCCAATTATCTGAAAAAATGATAATATCATCTATGTAGATAATGAGCCAAAGTTGATTCAACTCATTAGAGAATTCTGTATCCATCATTCTTTGAAAATGAGATGGTGCATTTTTAATACCAAAGGGCATACGTAGGTATTCAAATATCCCAAGATGGCAAACAATGCGCAAAAATTGCCTGCTGTCTTTATGAATGAGGTTTTGGTGAAACCCTTTAAGGACATCCATGCACGTAATGTACTTGGATTTATGCAATTTTGCTAAGGATTCCATTATCTCAGGCATTGGATACCTGTCTGGGTTAGTGTAAGTGTTCAGGGCACTGAAATCTCCCACTAATCTAGACTTGTTATTGTGCCAGGCTATAATTACAGGAGTTGTAATGTCAACTATCTCATTTGCCCCCACTTTTCTGATAAATTTCAATTTAAGGAGTGATTGTATATGTTCTTCTAAAGCCTCTTTGCTCCTGGGGCTTGCTGGATAAGGTGCTTTCCTCAGGACAGGTGGATAAGGTCTATCAATATTAAGGCTAAGTTTTACTTCATGGCCTTTGATAGCTCCAAATGGTTCCTCTATTGTAGCAAATGCAGCTTTGCATTCAGATAGCAACACAAATAAATCACTTCTTTGTGAGTCAGATAGAGACAAATTAATTTTTGATTGTTCTATGACTTCTTGAACAAAATTATCCTGCAGTGCGTTGTGAGCTACTATTTTTGCTCCATCTAATAGAAAGGGGTAATTGGTACTACTCTCTCCTATTTTGAAGTAACTTCCTTGATCATTCATGATAGAAATTTTAAAATGACTTAAATAATCATTACCCATTATAAAGTAGTCAACCATTGCATTTTCAAGAACAATAAATTCTGTTGGAAAAACATATTCTCCAAATTTTAGATTTACCATGACTATGCCCATAGTAGTTAGCTTATCTGAGCAGCTATGGAATTTGTCTTTGCATTCTGATCTGACAAAAGTTGTCCAATTTGTACAGAATTTAGACAAGTAATGTTGGCTGACAACTGATTTAAAGGCTCCTGAGTCTAAAAGTACTTTGCAATTTTTATCTCTACATTTCATTTGTACAATTCTATTACTTCCACTTACAGTGGTCACAAAGTAGTTAACTTCCTTAGGTATTACACAAATTATAGCTGCAGAGTTATCTTGCTGATCTTTATTACTTTCAGATTCTACCTCAGAGTCACTCTCATCTTCTATGGTAGTTACTTTCTTAGAGTTCTTAGGGCAGTTTCTAGAAGTGTGGCCCATTTTATCACAGGAATAGCATTTAACTTCTAGAACTGGCTTTTGAGTTGATTCCCTTTTATCAGGGATATTGTTGTTGGGATATGTTTTACTTCCCACATACTTTTTTCTTTGTCCTATGCTAGTATACTCAGTTATATCTTCTAAAACATTAATTAAAGAAGTGAGTGTTTGATTGTCCTTCATTGAGTTTTGGGCTGCAAAGCTGACTTCTCCATCCATCTGGGTGAATAATTTGAACATCAAACTCTCACACAAACCACAACACAAAAAAAAGATGAAAAATAAACAATGAACAATACAAAATAAAAGATACATATTAAAAAATACAAAATACATATGTGATTAAAAATTAAAAATTAACAATTAAAACTTTGAAATTAAAAAGTAAAAAATAAAAACAAAAATAAAAATGTAAAAATTTAAAATTAACAATTAAGAATTGAAAAATTTAAAATTTAAAAAAGGGTATTAATAAAAAAACCCAGTTTTTCCGCGTTTACACCCGGTTTTACGCAGCGGAAACGTCAAATTTTCTGCGCAGCACACCCGGTCTTCCGCTTTTACACCCGTTTTTTTTCTGCTTTTACACCCGGTTTTTTTAATTATTTTTTTGCAGTCGGATTTTAATTTTTTTTCAATATTTCAAAATTGATTAATATAATTCCAGGGGTTTAGAAATTTATGATATTTTTTGTTTTTCAAAAAAACAACGGCTTCTATTTTGATTTGCCCATACACCCGGTTTTTTCAAAAAAAATCCCCATGGCTCAAATTTCAGGATTTCTCAAAATTACAAATCTTTTTAAAACACTTTAAGGGGTTTAGAATTTAATGTGACAAGCAGCTTATTGTTAAGATCACTGGTTGTTTTTTTATGATTTTTGGACAGAATGTATTTCTAAACACCTTCACGCCTGTCTTTCAAGATATTTGGGGAGTTTTTAAATGGATTCATACACTTTAGAGGGTGAATAATTCATTGGAAACAAATACTGACTATAAAATTAACTTGTTATCAGATTTCATGAAAAAGAAATGGAAAATAATGATACACAGAGGTATGGTACATTGTATGATGCTTTGGAGTGTTATATGTAAGATAATTATTGGGCATTGATAAATGCACGCCAATGGGCGCACACCCACGCCCATTGCACGACAATAAAAAAAAAAGGCGTGCTGCCCGCACGCCTTTTTTTTATCGGTGTGCGGGCTGCACGCCCATCCCTGGGCGTCAGCACGCCTGTAGATGGGCGTGCGGGCTGCACGCCCATCTACAGGTGTGCAACACTGCAGGCGTGCAGTCGCACGCCCTTTTCATGTGTATAGGCAGGGGCGTGCCCCTGCCTATATACATAGAAAGGGCGTGTGGTTCCCACACCCTTTCTATGTATATAGGCAGGGGGCACGCCCCCGCCTATACACATAGATTGGCGCACCGCTGACCTATGTATATAGGAAGGGGCGTGCCCCCACCTATATACATAGAATCGGTGTGCAAGCCGCACACCGACTCTATGTATATAGGTGGGGGCACGCCCCTTCCTATATACATGATGATGTCATGCGTACACCAGAGTGTACGCATGACATAAGCATCCCACCCCCGCCCCCTCCCCCCAAGCCTTCACCAATTGGCCCTCCCCCCTCCTCACATCCCTCACCAACCCCACCAGCAGACCGACCGCCCCCACCCACCTACCAGCCGGCCGCCGCACAACCCAGCCCACTCACTATTCAACCCACCTGTCCCGATCAACCAACCCGAGCCGCCGGAACAACCCAGCCGCCAGGACATTGACAAGTAAGTCGATGTCCCCCCTTTTCCCCCTTTTCCCCCTTTTGCCCCGTTCCCCCCAATCCCCCCGCGCCCCTCTGTCCCCCCTGCCCCTCACCCAAAACCCCGCCTACTCCTGGGCCAGCTGGGCCTGGCCCAGAGGGGCCAGATGGGCCAGCTGGGCCTGGCCCAAAGGGGCCACATGGGCCAGCTGGGCCTGGCCCAAAGGGGCCAGATGGGCCACATGGGCCAGCTGGGCCTGGCCCAAAGGGGCCAGATGGGCCACATGGGCCAGCTGGGCCTGGCCCAAAGGGGCCAGATGGGCCAGATGGGCCAGCTGGGCCTGGCCCAAAGGGGCCAGATGGGCCACCTGGGCCTGGCCAAAAGGGGCCAGATGGGCCACCTGGGCCTGGCCAAAAGGGGCCAGATGGGCCACCTGGGCCTGGCCAAAAGGGGCCAGATGGGCCACCTGGGCCTGGCCAAAAGGGGCCAACTAGACCCAGTGGCCCCTATGGACACATTCAAGGTGTGAATGTGCCACTAGGCCCCCTCCCAAGCCCCCCATTTGACCCAAGGCCCAGGAAAAATGTGCAAGGGACACATCTGGGCCTAAAGCACCCCGGGAAATTCCCACAGATGCATATCAGGCCCCAAGTTCCCCGTCTAAGCCCCCTAGACGGGGGACTTGGGCGCCCCCCAAACCCCCCACAAGGGCTGATATTCCCCTTTCTCATATTCCCACTGCAAAAGGTACTTAATTCCAGGAGCAGCAGCTGTCATCTGTTTTACTTTGCAATCCAACCAACAGCAACACCGTTTTCTCCTCCTCCATCAAACTTTAGACTTATTTCCACGCAACAACAATGTCTGGTAGTCATGAACAATCACGTAAGTTCTGTTTCCTCATAAGATGTATGACAATACAACTCCTGCTTACCACTTTCAACCCTAAAACACTGCAAATCAGGTTTGGACTTTTGGCAAAAATGCACTGAGCTTGCTCAGCATCCCGCATGCAGTCCCGAGGAATACAAGTATCTGGAAGTTCTTGCCAACAAAATCAAAGCCAAATACAAGCAGTCAGACGATGAGGGTCATGATTCCTCAACTCGCCCAGCTCCAAAAAACACGTTTGACCCCCCAGCCAGCCAAACCGTCCAACATTCCACTCCTAACACCAACCAACCACCTCCTAACCTCAACCAATTCATTCCTTGGTTTCCCAATCTTCCCAAAGACCTCCCTCTACCTCAAACAACTGCTCCACATCTGTCAGATTTTCTCTCAGCAAAAAATGCGGCACAAACGATTCATCACACACCAGAACCCACTCGAATTGACAACATGCCAGCTCAATTGGACAACAAACCCGCTCCATTTGACAACGGCTTGCCCAACGTTATGAACCCGGCATATGGCCCCATCCACCCAATAAGATCACCCAGGCGCAACAGCAAATGCGAAAGCACCTTTCTCTCCACCTCTAATGAAGCTTTCCTTGATAATATAACTACCGCCATAGAATCTCACAATGCCAACTGAGCCTTGCGTACCTCATCTCAAAACCGTGATGACAATATAAACGACCCAGATGCCAAGGGGGAAAACAACCCTGAAGAATTGGGAATCAACCCTCCAGCCTCACAAGTCTCTTTGCCGTACAACCATCCTGCAGCCCAACACATCCCCAGGAGCTCAACTGATCTGTCACAACTCCCACATTCCACTATTGTCGAAAGTCACCGCTATCCAACTGCAATATTTGTTGATCCTACATCCAAAAAATCCTGGCATCACACCCCAAGTCCAGACGGTCCTCCCTCATGTGGTGCAAGCCCAGTCCCTCAACAGGGCTCCTCTTCCTCTCATCAACAGATTGTGCATATCAACCCAAGGCAAACCGGCCCAAACTTCCCAAGCCACCTATTCACTCCTCACCTAACTGTCATAACGGCCGAACACTTGAAAGGCATGAAGATCTCCCGCACCACAACCACTAATGCAGTGGACAGTTCCAGTTCAATGCCCAGCTCCAGTTCAAACCCCAGCAAGAGGTCAACAGGCCCTCCTCGCCCTGCAAGGTCCACACGGGATGCATGTGAGTCATCCCCCTCTCCTCTAAACATTAAACACTTCTCAAACTCATGTCTGTCTGTCTGTTGCAGCTGTGGAACTATTTTTACCAGGCCCACTGCTTCCAAGATCAGTGGTAGAAAACTTGAACAACAATTTGGCGCGTGGCATTTCATGGTCCTTCACATCAGCTGAGAAGATGATAAAGAACATCGCCTATGTCCTCAATCACCTCCCCCATATGCTCTCTTGTCATGGCCCAATGGACCACAATTTCAAGGAAAGAGTGTTGCGGGACGTTACGATAACTCTGGCTGCTTGCAAATCAGGTAATTCTCCTAGTTACTATGTATTTAATTATAAATGACACTGACTAATGTTTGTGGTGCGGTTAAGAAAAAATCCTCCACCCTGCTACTTCAATGTCTCTGATCACTCATGACATGATCAACATGGATCAGATTGAATTTGTCCAGGCCAACAAAAGCAAGACAATAACCAACCAAACTCAGGTACACACACTGGCCTCAAACATGGCATCATTCATCTCTCCTCCTGACACGGCATACCTCCAACTCAAATCTGCTTTACATCAATGCTGGGCTTTTCGTCATCTCAAACAGCAGGGCGCCCAATGGGAACCCCTTCCACTAGATACAACAAACGTCCACTCTGCTCACTGGGGCTTCCAACGAACCTACGAGAACCTGGGGACATTCGATGCCAATTCACCAAACCTTGGCGGCCTCATGCTTGTGTCACAGCACCTGGTGGGGGAAATGTCAGCCCTGGCGTATATCTGCAGCTTATCTGACTTTACCCGGCCACGTCCAAAGCATACAAGGACGGATGAGTGCTCCACAAGGAATACACCCTCTCAGATCCAGATGCTAGCTGGTCTGCTCGTTTTTGGTCCAACATCAGTCTTCACATTCAACAGACAGACTGCCAGCAATGCCAATGCTTCAGCCTTGCTAGAATTTGGGGCCAAAGTCCTTAAACAAAAGGTGGATGGTGGTATTACTCTCCCAATGCCCCACCAAACTTTAGACAATCTTTGTATATATTTTCTGGACTTCTTGTGTGCTATGGGCTTTGAAAAGATTGGTGAGAATGGAGTCCCCCAAGTGGATTGGGAAAGAACCTAAAAAGAATTTCACCACTACTTTGCTACTCACCACCTACTCCACATTTTTTCTCAAGATATAGAAATAGCTTTGTCCAACTATCACTTCTGAATTGTATGGTATTTAACTCTTATCCTGTGTCTCCAGCTCTATATGTTGCATGTTCTATTGATCACTTCCATCCAAATGATACATTATTTGCCTTTTGGTTTATCTTTTTCCTACATTATAGGTGTCAGTCTTGGTGTGCAACTAAAACTTATTATACATATGATATGATACTAACAACTGAAAATTGAATTAATGATCAGTTAAAAGTATGATTACCTTACTTTATGCTTATATACTCATATACATATGCTTAAACCCAATTTCCAGTCACGGTAATGAGGTGTTGTGTAAATTAGGGGAGATAGTGTAAATACACCGTGTTTTACTCAAACCCCCGCGCACCGCAGTCCGCATACCTTGAAGTTCAACCCGCGTGACTGAAAGCCCGCTCCAAACTTGGAAAATAAGCCCCCGCGCAAGCATCAGACCCCTCACAGGCTCTCAGCTTGGCACGTGGGCTCCAAAGTCACCCAAGGTACACCCAAAGCAAAAAGAACACGCCCCATTAACTTCTTTACATATGTTACATATGTAATGAAGAGTACTGGGGACTACATAATTAAGTATATTAGATATTATTATTATTTATACATGTAAATAAAATTATATTGATTAAACACACCAGTACAAATAATACTGTGGCTCATTATAAATACAAATAAGCCACTAGTATTAATCTATAACAACCAGTACTAATGTACTACAGAATGTAAGTAAACATAAATAAATAAATAAACTAATAAAATCAATAGGTGACGTGTATTCAAAGCAGGGGCTGCTGAAGCGTCACCAAGAAAGCAAAAATGGCCAAAATGTGGTCCAAAGATCCCAAAAGTTGGCCAATAATACCTACAGGGTACCCAGAGGGAACTCAAGACTATTTAAGGAGCTCTTCAACCGCCCAAAGAAGGCTCCTCAAGATTTTTTATACCCACCAACAACCTTACCCACGTATTATTAGATATACATCTTTTTAAAACAGTCTGGTAAGCTTCTTAGTAGTTATTAGCCCTGTCTTCCCCAGCAACTCTACAGTGACCATCCACCTCCACCATCCACCCATCAAAGCGCCCAAAACTGTCCAGTTTCACCCTGAATATCCCCAAGATCCGTCAAGGTTTATTACTAGTAAGTAATAACCCTTTTCTTGAAGATATTCCCCACTTTCCTTTCCTGGTATTATGCCACCCCTGTGTCAACAGGCCCCAGTGTTCCAGGTACTTAAATCCTCTGCAATTTATGTGCAAGCTACCTTAGAGAGATTTAAACCACCCCCGATTTATCAGGCCCCTCTGGTTTTAATTATATTAAATTTATTTAATATAATTATTACCTTATTTTTCCTATTTTTCCTCTAAATTTTACGTCACAATTCCCCTGTTTTATTTGGGAATTATAACCTTAAAACCTTACCCAGAGTAATATCACTCTTTCCTTATATCCTTGCACCACTTGTAGCTAGAAAGACTTGTCTTTGGCATCAAGGAGGCTGACAATATTCAGGAGTAATGTTGACAGCCGTCACTCTACTTTTATTTATGGAAACAAATTTAATATAGTAATTACAAATTAGAGGAGGGGTGTTACATTGGCTTGCAAGTTTTGGAGTAAAGAAGTGTGGCCGGTTCAATGATGCTCAACCAACCAGCAGCTTGCCTCTTTGGAAATGATCTAGGTTTGGACGGTGGAGGGAAAGGTACTAGGCCACGCTTGACTATAACATGTATCCAGTCACCAGGAAAAAAAAGTTGGAACCTCCATGGAGGTGACTTCTCTATATCCCCCACTTATCCCACCTCTATCTACTATGTATCCTTGGTGTGCACCAATGTTATCTCCATGCCTATCTATTATGTATCACCAATGTATAATGATACATCAGAGGAGTTTTCAAAAAAAATTCAAAAGATCCAATTGTTTTTATAGAAATTTCTGAGGCAAAAAATTCTTTTTATTACAACCAATGTTTAATCAATGACAGCTCATAATAAAATCAAAAAAATTATAATTTGTGAAATGGAGACTATAGTTTGATCTTGGATGAAAATTATATCCAACCATGGTTTATCTATTACTAAAGTTCTTGGAAAACATGACCATAGAACTCTGAAATAAGCCAGTTATATTTGAAAAGTGCATACATCACCCCAGGAGATCCACCACCCCCACTGCCAACACCTTGGAAGCTGAATTTCTGATATGCACAAGCTTCAAAATCCAAAAAAAAAACATCAAGTAGCTTGATCAAGTGAAATTCAAGGTTTCAAAAATATTCTTTACAACATGGCTAACATGAACTCCTTGTGGTTTTCAACTCTGGTACAATTGTTGCACAGTCATTCAACCACAACTAATATTTTATGTTGTATAAATTTGATATTTTGGGATTAAACATGGAAATAAAACCAATCTTGATAATCAACTTGAAGTAAACAACATGATTCATTATAAGCCATTTATTGCAAAATTTAAGTTGAAAAATTCAACTTTTCCTGTTGAAAAGGAACAAAATTCGTATTGCATATTCCTTGTCTATGTTGAAACCTTGCATTGTTAAGAATGATTCTTTTGTACCCATCAGCTATTCAATTTGAAGCCAATATGGCATTGGTTTCCCCAATTTTTTTACTTCCTCCATGTTCACAAGTTTCAGAAAAACAGTGATATCATATTCTTTTTCCTTCATCAGATTATTTGTAATTATGGTAAGTGCAAGTTGAACTAAGAACACAAGCGTAAAAATCTCCTATCAAAAAGCATCTATGGAACGTGGGCCTTGAATTCTGCAAAAAATCAACAAAAGATTATTCCATTAATTTTGGTGCCACATTGCACATTCATAAATATGTTATATAGATTTTTCTAAAATCAAATTGAATGCCCTAGTTGGAATCAGGAAACACTTTCCAGGTGTAGGATCATTTTTTCCCCCACATATGTTAATATCCATTTGAGAATCACCATTTCAACCTCCTATTAATTCGATATAGACTATATCTCTCATTTACGTCTCAATAAATTTCAACCTAACACATAATTTAATTTAGACACAACAAGATTTCAGGTGGGGATCAATTTCTTTTTTGATTCTCTCTTCAAATCTGCTTAAATGTATCCCTGTCAAGTCCCAAAAAGAATTGTAAGAGAAAAGGTGTTATTGATCCTAATGAAATTTGGCCATTCAATTACATGAGAATTTTTAAATATCCACAAAAACAGCTTAAGTCATTTACTTGGAAGCTTCCCGCATGGAAAAGCCCTCTTGGGTATCAAATCTCCTGTATAATTTTGTGGTGTTTTTGAAATATGTATACCATCCTGTTTTGGTGTTACTGCTCTGAATCCTAGATTATCCTTAGATGATACTTTAGATAATTTTCAACAACAATTTCAAGTCCTCCGGTAAGTTATGCAAAATTACTGAGAAAGAGCAAGAAATTGAAAATCATGATGATTGGCTTGATGATATATTTCTTACCATATCTCTTACCAATTAATTCTGGAAGCCTTCTGATCTCACCTCCTATCATCACACTCTTTTTTTCCAACTAAGACCCAAGATTACTTATTATCAAAGAATGGTTGACACTGGTCTTGTATTTATAGATTACCTTTTCAGCTTCCATCTGTCATTTTATAATATCAACTTTGGTTAGAAATGATTCACATGATTTAAAAAATCTCATTCTTTTTCCATGAATAATCAATAAATTTTGGATTCAAACAAAACAATTTTGCCATATCCTATGATCTTATGTCGAACCCCAATCTTAATTACCCAATTACTCATAAGCCGGCCAGGATTTTCTGTTGTAGACTAAGCCCGCCGGGCTTAAACAGAACCCTTGATTTTCCTTGTTTTCCTGCACATACAATATTTTTTTTTAGTTCAAGCATCCTTAAGCCCGCCGGGCTTAATATCAATGAATTTTGGATTAAAACCAAACAATTTTGATGTATTCTATTATTTTATGCGGGACCCAATCATACTTACCTAGTGAGGCACAAGCCCACCAGGAATATCTTTTTTAGATTAAGCCCGCCGGGCTTAAAACCACCCCTGTGCTTCCTTGTTTCCCTACACTCAAAGTCTTTTAGTCCAAGCATTCTTAAGCCCGCCGGGCTTAATATCAATCAATCTGGATTCAAAAAAAAATTGTCCAGATTCTATGATTTTATGTGTTTCCCAAAACTTACTTAATTGGTGAGACATAAAACTGCCACGATTTTCTGATATAGATTAAGCCCGCCGGGCTTAAATCCTAACTGAGCTTGTCATTTTTGGCCTGACCCTCGATTTTTTTTTGGTCCAACCATCCTCAAGCCCGCCGGGCTTAATCACTAAGATGAAGCCCCAGCTCATAATTATAATTTTATGCTACAGTACGAGCGGAAATTTCAGATCTTCCAGGAACTTTTGAAGAGATATTTATCAAGGGAAAATAAAGAGGATGTGGACAGGAATTCTGGATACTAAGACCCAAGTCAGGAGAAAACAAAGAAATACAGTCCGCTAGGTTGCACTGCAGAAAATTACTCATCCAACAAGAAGTATTGACCTTGAGGAAATGCACTTAGATGAACAGATATTTTGATTTCTATATAAACATTAGGTTTGAAATTTACAACAACTTTGGGGTCAGATTTTAGGACAGAAGATGGTGGATTGCATGCAAATTCAATCTTTATGGGGAGAATTGAGTGACAGGAAGTGAAAGGCGTGATAGATACAGAAACAGAGAAAACAATGAGATATGTGAATGATGAAATTCCAACACTTAGTGAAAATTAAACTCAACTGCAAATTTTTTCATCTTGTTTTTACCTGAATGAAAGGATCTTGAATAACCACATGCAAGCAGCACGCTTCTTGCATAAAGAACCACCCACAAAAATATTTATTTTTGGTTTGATGAAACTTCAATGATTTTGTGTATAAGGCAGCTCAAATATTGCATTAAAAGAACTGATTGGACATTGTCAAGGAGAGTGCTTCTCTTTGCACGTGTTATTTTCACTAGCCTTGGGGGGGGGGGGGGTAGTTTAGATCAAACCCAAGACACTTATTTGGTAGAGACCACATGAGAAAATGATGAATTCAACCCTGCAGTATGATATATTTCGAAACTGGATACATATGAGTGGATTCAGATAGCCAGAAATCAGGCATAAAACATATGTATCCCTATGCTATCCCTTTAATCAAGTGATTGATATATGTTGGATACAAAGTGGAGACAGCGTGGTGAAATACAAAGACCTTGTTTTCCCTGAAGCAAATCCCTCTCAGGCTTCATAAATTATGATCAACTCTGACAAGAAGTTTTTAAATAAATTTTGAAGGGTTATGTGGGTAATACATTACAACTTTGGTTCACAGACAACCGCCTGAAAAACCTATCCATTCAATTCACTCAGCTTAGATGATAAATTACAAGATATAACTTCCAGGGTATTCCACTTGAGTTTTAATTTCCCCCAGCACCAACTCTACTATAGTAGAAATAAAGATTGTGACCTCTTTTGAATTTTGAAGAACCGCTAAAAAAAGAGGCACACTCTGAGTGATTTCATGTATGATCCAGTATTTTTGAGCTCTTAATATATTCCAAGGAATGATGATATCATATGATATTTACAGAAGATTTCACTGTTTGTGGGTTTCAGTTGGTAACTGAAACTCAACATCAAGAATTCAACCTTACAGGTGAAATCCCCAGGAAATTCAATCACAGAGGAATTAAAAATCCCTCGAATCAATTATACATCTGATAAACAGATAAATTGTGCTGGATGAAACATTTTGATTGAGTATATGCTCAGTTGCTTTGATTTTCATATGAAAAATTTAGAGCTGTTCATTTGGATCATAAACCTCTTATTTGATCCATTTGAAACCATGATTGCTGTGAAATTCAAGCACACTAGCTCTTTGGGCCAAGAAATTTAGCTCATGCATTTCATTTCCTCTATCAAAAGTCATCTGCTCTACAGTACTCTTTGGAGTTTACTGTTCAGAAGCAATTTCCAGTTTCAGCCTTCTCTATCAACAGATACACAAACTTCAAAGATTGGATAATAAAACCACCCCATAAGTGCCTTGCTTAAATACTCCCATCATCCTCCAGACAAACCACCAATTGTCAAACTTGAATTACATTTTATTTAGGATACTAAATTGGATACCATATCCCATATATACCAAGCAAGACATTGGTTTCAATTTCTTAAGGAAGCTGTTTTACCATTTGAAGTCATGGTTGATATAACAATCCAGCTGAGCTTGGAGGCCATGATTTGACATAGAGGATATTGTTTGTCCATTGTAACTATTTCCACCAAATTGATGAATCATGGAATTTAATCTCTCAATTTTGCATGGAACAGAGAAACCGCTATTAAGCAGTCCCTGATTCCTTAGTAATTTGGAATACCCATAGAATGAATTTGGATAGAGGTACTTCAGTCATATTTTGGAAAATTTGTGACATTTTACTGAAATTTCCAGCTTCAAATTCCATCAGAATCCATGATTAGAAAACCAAACACAGTTTCAGGTCGAAATTGACCAATTTTAACCATTGAAGAACTAAATATGCAGGTCCTGTGGATGATTAGTTGAAGTCCACTCAAATTTAAGCTCTTTTTTAATGGAATTTTCAGGATAAATATACAATTACGCCTATTAGCTATGATCAATTCACAATGACCATATATTTAATTTATTATCCAGGATTTGGAGTTTGTTGGAATAACTGTTACTAAAATCAAGCTGCATCAGTTTTGACCTGACAGTTGTGAATTGCTTCATTTTATCTTCATTCTTCCCCTCACCATCTTTCACTACAAAGATTGTTCATTTTTCCTCAGGGTATATTGATCAAAAAATCGGGCGTTGATAAACGCACGCCAAGCGCGCACGCCAACGCCAACCCGCACGCCAATTTTATTTGGCGTGCGGGGCCTACACACCATTTTTTTTTTGGCGTGTAGGGTCTACACGCCAAAATAAATTGGCGTGTGAGACCTGCACGCCAAAAATGGCGTGTGGTTCCCACACGCCATTTTGTTTTGGCGTGTGGGCCCCGCACGCCAATTGTTTGGCGTGCGCTCTCACACGCCAAACAATTGGCGTGTGGGAGCGCACGCCAAACAATTGGCGTGCGGGGCCCACACGCCAATTGTTTGGCGTGCGGGTCCCCCCTCGCTCACATAATCGAGTGGGAGGGACCACTCGATTACGTGAGCGAGGCCGGCTGACGAGGTTATACAACCTCGTCAGCCGGGAGGACTGCCTCCCGGCTGGCGAGGCTATACAACCTCGTCGGCCAGGAGGAAGTCCTCCTGGCTGACGAGGTTGTATAACCTCGTCAGCCGGGAGGACTTCCTCCCGGCCGGCGAGGTTATACAACCTCGTCAGCCAGGAGGAAGTCCTCCTGGCCGACGAGGTTGTATAGCCTCGTCGGCCGGGAGGACTTCCTCCCAGCCGACGAGGTTATACAACCTCGTCGGCCAGGAGGACTTCCTCCTGGCTGACGAGGTTGTATAGCCTCGTCAGCCGGGAGGAAGTCCTCCCGGCTGACGAGGTTATACAGCCTCGTGCCGGGAGGAAGTCCTCCCGGCTGACGAGGTTGTATAACCTCGTCAGCCGGCCTCGCTCACGTAATCGAGTGGTCCCTCCCACTCGATTATGTGAGCGAGGGGGGACCCGCACGCCAAACAATTGGCGTGCAGGGCCCACACGCCAATTTTATTTGGCGTGCGGGGCCCACACGCCAAAAAAAAATGGCGTGTGGGAACCACACGCCATTTTTGGCGTGTGGGAACCACACGCCATTTTTGGCGTGTGGGAACCACACGCCATTTTTGGCGTGTGGGAACCACACGCCATTTTTGGCGTGTGGGTCTCACACGCCCTTTTTTTTTGGCGTGTAGACCCTACACGCCAAAAAAAAATGGCGTGTAGGCCCCACACGCCAAAAAAAATTGGCGTGCGGGTTGGCGTTGGCGTGCGCCGTTGGCGTGCGTTTATCAACGCCCAAAAAATCAGGTAAATTGATCAACTTTTCAATTTTTCCCCCTTTTTTTTTTTTTTTTTTTCCTCATGCGGCAGCGCTACCATCCTTATCAGGAACTCCATGTGTAATCAATTGTTTCAATTTTTATCAACTCATTTCCCATTTCTCTGATTCACAGTTTTTGTTGAATTATATTTCTTGGAGTCAAGTGTTGGTTAGATTTGATAAATTTTGATAGGTTAAATTAGATACAATTACAATCAAGTATGTACAGGAGTTTTTACAAAGAAATTATTTATGTACAAGGAAAAATGTGATTATAAATGAGAACCAATTTCCGGGGACCATCTCCGAGTTTTTACAAATAAATTATTTATGTACAAGGAAAAATGTGATTATAAATGAGAACTAATTTCTGGGGACCATCTCCTCAAGTTCCTTAACCAGGGCTCTAATATCAGGTTTTGAGCGCAACTTCAAAGCAGATCTTTGATTCTTGGTGAGGGAGTCAAGCCATTCACAATCAAAGCATGCCTTTGGAAAATTGGATGGTGGTTTGAGCTTGCTTTCAATTGGCAAAGAAACATTCTGACGCTCCCGGGCTGCAGCACAAGAAGAGCCTTTCGGGGTTGCTGCTATCATAGCAGCCTTCAAATCATCAATTTTACACATCATGGGAGAAATTTTGTGATGTTGCCATGGGATTGATCAAACGGTGCATTTTTTGGGATTTCTTTTTGAATAAGCGATTTGGATCATTTGAGATACTTAATCATTGGTATCGTTGTCACTGCATGCGCCTTCAACAATTGGAACAAGGCCCAAAAGCTTTTGATACTTGCTTAAGGTCGCAATTTGGGCGTGTTGTAGCTGCAAGAAAAGTTTTGTTTTGTTAGTCCGGGAATATATTTAAGCGGTCAATTCAATTGTTGCTTACATTAACCAATCTAGAAGTGCGCCAAGCAGTCTTGTCTTGTGCTTCTCGTTGACTTTTGGACCACAACATGCCAGACAGAGCCTTACATGTTGCAGTGAATGATCCTAGGGCAGCATAATGAAGTGCGAGTGGAAGGATGATTCATTGCATAATGAAGAAAAGAAAAGAGAAACTATTGACTAACCTAGGGCAGCAGAGTGAAGTGTGAGTGGAAGGATGAGGAAAGGAATCCTTCCATGTCTGCTGCTCTAGTAAACTACTCTACAAGATGTCACAGGTGTGAAATGCGAGAGACGGGTTTGAGAGCAGAAAGAAAAGAAAAGGAAAACTGATCATAACACATCAACATTACATACAATTGGCAAATGTAATATGTGATGTAGAATGAGGAATGAGTTAAGGCAGCATATGGCAACAAGTACAAGGAAAGTGGCAAAGAGTTTGGCATATGGGTGTTGGGGGAAAGTTATAAACGGAGGCATCTGGCTCCTGTTTCGGCACCGATTGCTTCAAGTCAAGCGGTCCGGCCTCGGGGAGGGTGTTAATTTTTTTTTGTCTGCAGTCGGTGTCGGCTCATTTGAGTTTGTCATAACAATGTCGTCATGATCGCCCTGTCTTGAGTAAGCCAGAGGATGAAGGATCAGGATAGATTGTCAAGGGGTCGATGGTCAACAGCATCCATCCGAGCTCCACTAATCCAACAAACATTCTTCAAACTCTCTATTCCCTTCTTTACTTCCATCAAACATTAGTTGGATTGCAACATCAAGCAGCAGTCATCAGCTCAATAAAATACCCAGGATGGCTGAAGGTAGTCCAGAGGCTAGGTTTTATACCGATGTGGATGCCCTGCAAGAATTGGTAATGGCCATCCAGGCTTCTCTATACGGCAATCGTCAATTGATATGCTTCCCCAACTTCTGAAAAATTTTAATCTACTGATTAGGGCATTTCGGCTCAAGATATCAAGAAGCTTAGAGATGGCGGATTTGCGACTATCAAGGCCGTGTTGACCGCTTCTCGAAAACAGCTAACAAGCCTCAAGGTACGTTTTTACCCTTCTTTCTTTCCCCACCGCACAATCCTGAGACACATGATCATCCGCAATCTCGTCTGTTACGTCATATTGCCAGGGCATTAGTGAAATAAAAGTCGAAAAAATCAAGGACTCTGCATCAAAATTATCAGGACCTTCGTTCAAAACGGGTAAGTGATTTACAGAAAATTTATGAAGCTTCTTGAAATCAAGAGCAAGAGGAAAGGGAAAATATTCCAGCCCAAGAAGAAAATAAGTAAAAATTTCATTTAACTTTTGTGATCAGGCTCCGATGTACTGGTTGACCGAGAAAAATTAATAGTCTTATCAACCGGAAGTAAAGCTGTTGATGCAATGCTTGGCGGTGGGATTCAAAGCCAATCAATTACCGAAGGTATCTTTTCTCCCTCTTCCATTTTCTTTTTTTCTTTGGATTCAACCGAGTGAAATGAATACATATTGACCTAACCGGATAAAACCAAAATGCAGTTTACGGAGAATTCCGGTGAGTGACCTTAACCATTCAATTCCAAATCAATTGCCTGCACGAGTTTCAAGGAAACAAAAACCACAACGCAATTTTTTGATGTTTCAGTTCGTTGATTGATAAAATTTGATGTTCCCTTTCTGACCGGAAGATGTGGAAAAACTCAATTATGCCATACACTCTGCGTCACGGCCCAGCTTCCACCAGAGATGGGTGGAGGGGGAGGAAAAGTAATCTCCTTGAAGAATTCGCCGACCTTAAGAAATAGCCAACCAGTTAATACTAGCTTTACTTGTTGGATTTTGTTGCAGGCTGCTTATATCGATACCGAGGGTACATTTCGCCCCGAGAGAATCCGCGCGATTGCCGATAGGTTCGGGATGGACCCTGAAGCGGTCTTGGACAACATAATAGTCGGCCGAGCTGCGAATAGTGAACATCGTGAGCTCAACACATGTCAAAAAGCCACATTACTTTGGTGGTAAAATTGATTCACCCCATTAAATGATTCCCCGTTTGATTCTTCTGTGAACAAAATCGATATGTTCCTCAAAGAAATGGAGTTGATTGTTCATCTTGCTGCCAAATTCGCAGAAGATGGCACATTTCGACTATTGGTAAGCTGCTGGGAGCAAAACTTCGAAGCACGACTTAGCCTATAGTTAATTGGTCAAATTTGGTTGGGTGTGGATGCAGATTGTTGACTCGATCATGGCTCTATTCCGGGTGGATTTTTCGGGTAGAGGAGAATTGTCAGAGCGGCAACAAAAATTGAACCAGATGCTAGCCAGATTGACTCGCATCTCAGAAGAATTCAATTTGTGTAGGTCACCATCCGAAGCTGACAATTGCGTTTCTTGCAGAACTGATTTTTTGCCAAAGAAATAAGCAGTAGATGTGCTGATTACTACCTTTCATGCTTGACTGATCAGGCATCTTCCTGACCAACCAGGTCCAAGCTGATCCGGGAGCCGCTAGCATGTTTGCTGGTGCCGAAAAAAAGCCTGTCGGAGGTCATGTGTTGGCTCATGCAGCCTCGACGAGGATCTCGTTGCGCAAGGGCCGTGGAGATGAAAGGGTAGCAAAGCTTTGCGATAGCCCTGATAGTGAGTCAAATTTCCTTCTTCTGGTTTATGTCTCCTTCCTTACCCCTTCGGCGATGCCCCCCTCATATAGCTTATTAACTAAGCTGTCTTCATAACAGTGCCCGAGGGAGAAGCTAGCTATAAGATAGCGGTTGGTGGAATTGAAGACTGTTAAGAAAGGGTCGAGTTTCCAGCTTATGTTGCATCTGCCCGAATTGATCCTAAGGATCCCCGTTGTGTTACCATTTCCCATGCAAGTGAGGAATTAAAGAAATGGCTTTTATTGCACTTGGTGTATATTCCTCATCACTCCAGCCCAAGTGGCTCTGTGAGTACTGTCGTCGGTTTTTACTCATTTCGTAACACAAACTTCGAAGGTGAAGCAGTTGTTAGCTTGAGAAGTTGAGGATTTTGTTAAAAACATCGATCGCGAAGGTTCAACTTCAAGCCAAGTGACAAGACACAAAGAGGCTCGTTAGACAAGAAGAAGCACATTTATGTTCTCTTTTCACTGGACTCCTGCCACCTTCTCACAGGGAGGATCGCATCCCTCACATTGCCTGTGGCAATCGTTCCACCAACGCGCTCCGAGCCTTCGAGAAAACCGTTGGAGGCGTCATTCCCTCGACAGGCTTTTCGTGTTTTCTACCATTGCGCACTGAGTCTGACGTAGATTTCCGAGTTGCCATTGCCTTCAACGCAAGACCGAGCAGGCTTGTGTCGGTGGTCAGTCCATGATAGCCATTCTCACTCTTAAAAAGGGCGTTCCAGACTTTCCGAGTGAATATCCACTGGTTCTAAAGCATACATTAATAAAACCTGGTATATTGAACCTAAACTAGCAGCCCGTGTTGCTATAGTTATTCTCAAACTGCTGATTTCAATCCAGTCGAACCTCAGATACATATCCCGACTCCTCAGCATGTTCGATCAGCAGGTGTTTCCGGGCATCAAGCAAGTTGCGAGGTTCTTGATTGGACATTGCAACAAGGATTTATACATCGATAAAACTATTTATACCTGGCCGCCATCTACATCCAGCTTGCTGTGGCAATATACACCATGAAGATCAGTTTTATCAACAATCAAGTGTTCCAGCAGACAAGACGGAGATACCTTTATATACTCTATGGCTTGCTCATTCAGCTTGGCTCGACCAACACATCCTCAATCCAATCACTCGAAACGTCGATATCCAACGTACCAGAAAATTTATTACTTGAAAGCAACAAGGCAGAAGATAGATGGCGCCTGCCTGACACTTTCACGTCGGATGATCTACGACCACTCATACCCGTGAATTCGTCTTCAAAATCTATGGAAAATTTCCTGGTCGTCTCCCGCCACACTGAGGCCTCCGAATGGTATTCGAAAAACGAAAAATCTCTAGCTGAACAAGCCCTTGCGTCGACTTCAGCCGACATTTTTTTGGTTAAATACTCAAAAACTTCAAATTACACTAAGAATCCACCTCCGATAGCAGAGGATAGTTTTTACACTGCGCCCTGTAAGTCACTCGCCAACTTACAACGTATCTAGCAAGGTTCACAAAAAGAAGCTTGCTAAAATGTGTTTTTCGGGGACCGTCCAAAAGTGAACATTACTCAAGCGAAAAACATAACGTTTTCTTACAGCCTTTTTATCCCAAAAGAGTTTGAATTCCTTAGTGATATAAGACTTCCTGGTATCTATGGGGGGAAAATTTTTGAAGAGAACAATTTCAAACCACTCGATGGCTTTCACACCTACATTATGGTCAGTTAGAGTAAACCGAACTACTAAATATACCTCGAGTGAGTTTGGGAAAAGCTTAATTTGAGGTTTCAAAATTATGAACTCGTAGATCCAAGAGAGTGGAATGGCCGGATTTTATATCCACAATTCCCAATCGAATCAACATGAATCATTAAGGTGTACGAAACTCAACAAATTTGACTGTGATCCAGACGATATTAAGGTTTTCAAAGGTGGATCTGGGAAGCTCAGTCGAGGAATTTGGACTACAATCAGACAAGACGTATGGTTAGATGACTGGGAAGATTCGATAGGAGGATTCAACCTTTGGATCAATGATGATTTCGTATACGGCCACGCGAAAATTTCTTCCGGCCGTTTAGCTTCGGTGGGGGTCGATGATTTGACTCAAGCCACGCACATCAACCACCAGACGGTCGGTAGCTCTGGTTTCGAAAACGACGTAAAAGAAAAGCTGCTTACTTCCAGTGAGGAAAGGAAAATGGAAAACGGAGAATTTTTACCAGTAGCCCAAGATGACCAGTCAGAACACGAGCGATTACAGGTGATTGAGAATAGGAGGAGCCTCGAAGCAACCCCCTCAAAATCACCTGCTAGCAATTCTTCAATCCTGTCTGTTCAAGAGCAAGAAACCATAATCAAACAAAATCTAACCCACAACTTAGCAAGACCAAACCTCAGCGATGTTACCTATTCCCAAAACCCAACCCGGATGAATATGACCAAAGATGGTAACAATAATACCACTGCTGACCATCGATACTTTGGAGCTTTTCCAGCCTTAGGGATCCCTGAATTGGCTGAATTAGCAAATAAAAACTCTGCAAAAATTGGACCGACGGCCCCAGCCTCGACAATAATACAACCATTCACTGACACTGATGAAAATGACGATGAAGATGAAGATGAAAAAAGCCCAAACAGTGCAGATAACAACCCTTCAACCTCCAATTCAAACTCGGAAACTAGAATTAACCCTCTGCTTGGTGCTCTGGGCTCAATCTTACTTCAACAGGAAACTGACCCACTTGTGTCAGATAACCCTAACCATCGTCACCCACTCCATTTTTCTGGTTTCTTTGCTAATAATCATCTCTCATCCGGCTCTAAACTTGATACTTTCAATTCCAAAGCTGATGTAATTGCCTTTTTCAATAGATTTCAAATCATTATCCAACGTTGAATCATCATCTTTCATGAGCTGTTTTTTGTTTTGTTTCCCTGTCATGTTTTTTGTAGCATCTGTTTATCATGTTTTTTTTTTCTTTAGTACTTGAGTCCTGGCATATTTTTGAGGAAGAACTTCTTTCTTTCTTTCTTGGATTAAGGTGTGCGGGTACCATTAAATTGTGCTCAATTTAGACCAGTAGCATCATAATGTAAGATGTGATGGCTCACAATTCTTCAAGCTTTCCTTTTGGGGCCGGGACGAATCACATCCCAATTGAGAGATAGTCCAATAAGGCAGCACCAACCTTGGCACAAGGAGTAGCTGTGATATCATCTAGAGCAGTATTCAATTCAGAGTTGAATATCATGTATTTTTTAATACACTCAATTAGCTATGTAATGAGTATGATCAGAAACTCAAGGGTAGTGTACTTACAAGGAAAAATCAATAATAAATTCATGAAAAGTGACAATATGGTAGATTAAAAAGTTCCCTTTGAAATTTTTTATGTCACTTTACATCAAAACACTGTGTGCATAAGACTGATCAATTATCCAGTAAGAGTGTAAGATTCAGGTGAGAACAAAATTACAGAAAAATTATGAAAGTGTGAAGAAGAATACCCCTCCCTCCATCCTTTCCACAGATCTAAAACCAAACTCTGCATACAGTTCTCTGAGACTTCATCTTTTCCCATGCTGACTTGTCCTCTTGACCCTCTGGAAACTGTGGCTAATCAGCCTAACTCACCCCACCTTGTCCCCCATCTTGCCTAACCTATCAGTTATCCTTGGCAGAAGTTTCAATTGGATTTTTCATGGTTGCAGTAAGAATTTCCCAGCACCATTGAAAATATATTGGTTAGTATCTGTGAAATAAAATTCAACTGGGTTATAATCAAACAGATTCATTCATGCAACCCAACCAAATCATAAGATGCTTCCCACTACAACAAAAACTTGCTCAGCTAGGCAAAATTAACATGCAGAAACTCTGACTGAAATGATTGAATTATTCATCTGTATCTGAGAATTAATTCCAAATTAAACTCACTGTGGAGAAATTGCAAGGTGGTACTCTGGTGGTGCCATATCATAAGTTGTTTCACAATACTGCCAATGTGAACTGTGCTCAGGAGAAAGTTTTTTTATTTCATTTTTTCATCAACCAAAATTGGCTTGGTTAAGTAAATCCTAGTATAGCAGGGCTACACACAACCAATTTGAACAGGTAGAGTGAAAACCAGTTGATGGGGCCTTCACAAATGCCTGTAGCCCACAACGCTGGTACAGTGAACTGGGAGGCCCCGTCATTCAGATACTGCTGTGTGCATACATGGTAGATTAATTTAAAACCTCATCTACAGTGAACTAAATATCACTGGCACGGCCCTGGACATGAACATTTGGTATGTCGGTGTCTGTATGCACTTCTTTTTTTACGCAGAAGAAAACGCAGCTAGAGATATGAAACATGGCTCAAGCTAGGCTGGTATGTACATACATACATAGGCCCCCAAAATTAAAACTGGTTTACAAACTATGTAGTGAAATACGACTTGTCTTTTTATGCAAATGCCAGAATTTCAAGGGTGGTGTGTGCTGGTAGGCTTGATGGATATGAGATATGCATCAAACGAGTTCATCTCGGTCTGGCGATGGTCGGCAATGGTGTTTCTGCCCGGTCGAAATGGGCCGCCGAGCGGTTTTGTCGGTGGTTTTGGACCAGAGTGGAGAGCCATCTCACACACTCCCCCTCCTCCTGACCATCATCATCCCCCTCTCCCCTCCACTTCTTGAGCCTCCTTCGATTTCTTGTATGTTAGCTTGGCTTCTCAACGAAAACCAACAACGAACCAGGAAACTAAGCAAAGAAGAATCCATCTCCGACACAACTACAACCATCATCCTTAGAAATTCCCCTCCCCCTCAAAAGAAAAAATCGAACGAAAACCTTTTTATATGTGTTTGCTTCAAGTCACCTCGAACCATTCAGCCTACTCGTCCACCCGCTAATCCGTCTGGCCGAACCTCAACTCTGGAAAATATCTTACATTCCCAGCTCAACCAACCTGCAACCAATCTTCCTCGAAATCCTCTCCACCCGCTTTCTCCACTTTGGCCCACAAAACTCTCAAACTGAGAAAGATACCCGTCCACTCAATCTGGTGTAAGTTTCGACATGGTCCTTCAGCTTCAGCCAGTTTGATTACGCGCGTCCAGTTTATATCGCCGAATCCTCGTGATCTTTGCTACCGGACTAGCCCATCAGATTTAACAGATCCCTTCCATATCCTACTTGTCTAATTCAGATTAATCTATCACTATTGTGTGCACTCATCCGAGGTTCATAACTCAAACTGACACCCTCTCCTCCTTTGTTTATTCTTCTCAGGTCTCTTGCTCGCGAGTCATATCTTGTTTGACCTCAAAGTCCACTGTAAGTAAGCGCCACCATTTCTACTGACCACTCTGTCTGTCTCATCTACCGACTCATACTGACCATCACATCCCGATATTTAAATCTTAGGAACAATTTCCCACCCCCATCCCCTTACCCGCCCCACACTCTAACGATTAATAAGACAAAGCCGCCCACCGGACAGCCAATCAGAGGACCCTTGTCAAATTGAGTAATGACTTTGACCGATGACGAATCAGATCTCTCCGAGACCTTATCTTCCGCTGGATCTACCATTCCTCTACCTTCAAGTGAACTAGGTAGTCGGGCCGCTAGTGAGGATCCTACTAGCCCCTCTGGTCTTGCTCATCCATCCAAAACATTCCCAAAACTTGATCGTAGACGTAAACCTCGCTTTAACAAACCCAAAAATAACAGCTCTACGCCTTCTCTCCCCACCACAAATCCTGATAAGGATCCCAAACTTAGAAAACAGCGAACTTCTACTCGTCCTACCGGCCCTGCTCATGACCCCGTAGCCTCATCCTCAAGTACATCACCTTCTGGTCGTTTAATCAAAGCAGAATCACTTCCACCTCCCACTTCAGAAAACGGCATTCACTGGAGCAGTACCTCTACCAACCTGCCTCGTCCCACCAGTGCTAAAGGCGTCGTCTTCGAACCCCTGCCTGATCCCACTCTCGAAGGACGAGCCCCCTCAAATTCGCCAAACCCTCTCCCACACCCTTGCACCTCTCATGGTCATCTGCCACTCTTCGAGCAACCTGTCCTTTTACAAGGTGCTCGACCAAGGCGAAAACCTCATTTGATGACCCTCAAGTCCAAAAAAACAAATAAAGGTCGGAAGCCCAAGGGTTACAACCCTGCTGCCAAACCAACACCATCCTCCCTCGATCAAGATTTCACCAAAAATCCTACGATGGACCACGATGATTCAACCACGCCTACAGCTGCAACTTTTAAAGATGAGGAATCGAGTCTAACCGAGCAAAGTTCCTCAGATGAGGCCTCATTGACCGATCGGCCGGTAGCTCGCAGCCGCACTGCAAGCCCATCCACACATTTTTCTCAATCCTTCCCCGACCTCAATTCAGAACAGATCGCCTTGCGATCGCAAGACCATTGGCCTAACTCAACACACGACAGGCGGCTCTCACCCAGCTCGTCCACATCAGCATTTCCCCAACGTCATCCCCCAAGCACAGATGCGTCTTCAGCTTCTAACCATACTTCCTTTCAATGCAAACCAGGCAAATTACCCGAAGCTCTACATTCTTCTAGAATCCTACATCCACATTTGGGCTACCCATCTTCCTCAAGCACCCTCCTCAACGGACCTTCCTCGCTTCAAGAGCTACCGGAGACCAGTTGCCAAACTCAAAAAGTGAATGGTCGGAATACAAGCGAAGAGAGCGCACTGACCCCTGATCCTGAGGACGTTCGATCAGGTACCGATCAACCGAGCAAGCTAAAAACTACACTCACTTCACAGAACGCTCCTAATCGTATCTCTGCACCAGCACTCAATTCCCATCACCTCTTCCCTACTTGCACAAGCCCTCTCCGATCTCCACACGTTGATCAACCCACATGCAATCACCCCTGTCTCTCAACGTCCACCGATGACATCTCCATGTCCACCGTCGGCCTCAATCACAAGCCCCGGCCACCAAATATCATACCACCTTCAATCTTAAAATCTAATCTAGGAACCACTACCATCGTTGATCGGACCGTTGAAAGTGACCTCCACTCTACGACTTTTGTGACTGATCGTTTTTCTACTAGCCCTCTACCAACTCGCAACTACCTTGAGCCGAGTGTGTTTCCCAACGACCCTGTTGAACACCTGACCGATGATGCCTTGGACGGCGAACCAATAGTCGATGATATGATGGAATATGAACTAGACCTGGATGATGATGAACCGACCTTAGATACAATGATGGACCTTCGGCAAGAGCCTTCAGAAACCGGCACTTCAGCAGTAGATGGCGTTCCAGTTCCAGATTCAGAGGATGTGCTCGAATACCTGGATACCCAACCCTCTTTAAATCCACAATCATCACACCACACATACTACACTGGACTTGATTCGCCTCCACCTCCCAAATCGAGACAATCGCCCGAGCTTGAGCAGGAGCCACCCAAACCTTGTGTAGAGAAGCCCAAGCCCACAAAGCCGCATCCCCCTGAAGTCATCTACGAACACGATGGTTCGTCCGAGATATATTTTTTTCTGTTGAGCTGAGGCTCAAACAATTTGATTGGATTTTGTAGATCATGTTCGGCGACGGGAGGATGCTTTGGAGGCAATGGTCAAAATTGAAATCATGTTTGCGCAGGTCAGGGATCGTCTTTATGTCGAACGCCTATCAGATGTTCGTAGGGAAACTGCGGCAGTACAGCATGGTTGGTGCTCTCACCCTTTTATAAGAATCAAATTGCCAGTGACTGAATGATAATTCATCCTTGAATAGGTTCTCATCCTGAATTAAATGAATACTATCAGTTGCTGGAAAGAAAACGCGATGCTCGCTTATCCCTAGCCCACAGAATCTTTAATCTCAAGGAAATCGAGCTGAACAAAAAACGCGAAGCTGCCACCAATTCTGTTTGGGCCAGATGGTATGAGGCCAAAACTGAGTTACATGATAGCATGATCGCCGAAACACAAAAACAAATCAAACAGCTAGAGCGGGAGAAATACCAACCTGACCTTCGATGTGAGTACCGCAAGATATCTGATCGATTCGCATCAGATGCCCGTAGTTGATCATGGTAGACTTTGTTTCTCCTTTTAGATAACGTTGAAGTACAACTACTCCCCAGGCCAATTATACCCCGGCACAATCCAGGGAGAAGATCTCGCAAGCGAGCTCGGTTGGAAATGGATGAAACAAGCGAAGAGATATTGGCCATTCAATTCCACACAGCGATTGCTAAACGGGCGACGGTGAATCTAAGTACCCTGACAGCTGAAGAATCATGTGCTGATTTATCTGTGATGAAGCCACAAGTTAGTGCTTTAAACTTAATCATTTCATTCTTGGTTCTCAAACTGAACGAATCCCTCCCTCCTGCTCCACGAATGTGCTGTCGATTGACCCTGTAGTCAATAAGCTCCCACCTAGATCCTGTGAATATCGTTTGTGCACCCCACAGCATGACCACTTGGTTTCGCGATGATCCTTCTGAACCTGTAGCAGAGCTCTCGAAAAAGCTTCCGACAGCACTCAGTAGCCCCGACAAGCTAGGTAATCACCATTCGGTTCGTGATCCGGCGATCGTCGGGGCCGAGAAGCTAATCGCTCTAAATCCAAAATTGGTCCATTCACGTTCATCCTACCCATCCCAAACTCAAAGCCTCAGTTCACCCTCATCTAGGTTCGAGCTGAATAAACATTCTAGGCGGCTAAATAATGGGCTCGATAATCTGACGAACATACATACTAGCTCTTCGCGGACCGTACGGAACTCGAATCGACTGACGTCTGAACAAATAGAGCCTGAACTTAACCGGCTGACCGGCACCAATAATGTCCAACATTTTAAATCAGATCGTCGGCCTACGTTGGATTCGGTGATGGCTCATAATACCCCGGAACGACTGAAGGGCCAGTTAAAAGCGAGCAACGGTACGAACGATCCGATCTCTTATACTCTGACTACTGCTTGTATAGGATCTTCTCCCAGTCAAGTCACCCATCATCAACTCCCTCCCAATAATCATCTCCGTCATCAAACTCCCAACATCCAAAATAACCAGAACCGTAGCAATCATCCTACTCAACTATATCCTTCCGTTCCTATTAGTGTCAATTACCATGAGAGAGTCAAATCTCAACTTGCTTGATCATCACTTGTAACTTTTTGTTTCGTTCCACGTTCTCCTTATCTTCATCCCTTTTTTTATTTCTCTTTCTTTTGGAGACTTTAGATCATATCCCCCCTGTCTTGACTGGCCTTTTTATCTTCGAACCTTGATCACATACACATTTTTCTTTTGCTTTGATTCTTTTAATCTTTCTGATCTTTGTTTGTTTGTACCCAAGTTCGTATTTCTGTGATCTGGTTCAAGTTATCCAAAATTTAATTCATATAAATATATTCCGACATACAAGCATACACATCTTTCGAAGTATGATGTTCTATTATTATTGTCTTTCTAATTTTTTTTTATCTATTTGGTGTTGATTCCGAAATTTTGTTCCTCTTCTGTATTTGCCTGTGGGATGATCATATTTTGTTTGTAAGCATATACACTATGTTATATATTTGATACATAAAACACACATTCACACATACATAAATACACATATTTCATTCATACATAAATATGTTTATTTATTTTCTATCATTTCTCATTCACATTCAGCATCATTCCTTTCTTTTTGTGTCATAAAACAAGAAAAAGAGAACAAAAACTCATCATGGTTAATTTGTTGTCGGGCTTTGTGTCACTCTCTTCATCTTGTGCTTAGTTTATATTTGGGGTATGATTCTTGAAAAGGCAAGGACATGTTGGATCTTTGAAACAACACTGCAAGAAAAACTGAAGAAACTATGGTATCACCACTTGAGATGTAGTAATCTGAACTCAAGCTGCAATTGATACAGTGGACAAAGTTAAAAATATTAGAATGTCCAAAGTTGGTTTGCATAGTTTGATACATGCATAAACCATGAAATCATAAAAATTTACTCAATGGGCAACCTGCGGATTAGATTCCCTGCAAACAAGGTTTTATGAATGTATTAAATCATATGTAAAAAGTATATTCTTGTCACACTTGTGACACCTCTCTTCATCATTCCAGCTCCATATTACCTTCTCAACTTCATTCAACTCACCAAAAATTGTTTAACAATACTTCCTCAACCTCACAGCCACTCAATTTCAATCATTGACTCTCATCAACAAACCTCAAATATCTCATCCCTCATTTCCTTTCTTGTCTTCCTTTCTCTGTTCTCTGTTCACTTTCCATAACTCACTTTTTCTTCTGATTCTTCCTTTATTGAAGAAATATTAACCTTCTTTGATCCAAGTGGAGGTGCTCAATTGGGGTATCTCCTCTACTTTTTTTCTTTTTGTAATCATGATTTATTGACTCTTTTTCTTATTCTCTCTCTGGATTTTAATTATTTAATTTTATCATCCTCCATTTTCTTTGAGAAATGTATTGTATGTATTTGAATGTAAGAAGATATTCTATAATTTATAAATCATAGGGGGTCAATCAATGTACCCAGTTTCTTTTCTGCATTTATGATGTTGCAAGTGCAACTGGGCACCAACCTAAGTCCCGCTTGGCTTGGCGCCACAGGGGATTGGGAGTGTGACCAGAGGGCTTGATTTTACCTCTCATGAAACCCCCAGATCTTGGCACATGCCCAAGTCCCACTTGACCAACCCCAAGCTCTGGGCCAACCCAAGCTCTGGGCCAACCAATACACTCCTTGGATCCCTTGTCATGTCACTTGACAAGGTAAGTTATTTTCAATTGAAAATTTATTCATTGATTGATCTAACTGATTTCTGTAAAACATTCTATTTTTTAGATGTCCAACTACAGCTTGGTCACTCATGTAATTGAGCCCAATAAAGAAAAGGCATGCACACCTTGAAATGAGGTGAGCATCACTTTAGGCTGGTGTGCACCCTTACTTGGCTTGGGTGCAACCCACCCCAACTTGGCTATGTGCCAAGAGAGGGTTGGGAGTGTGCCACACTTTGTTGGCAGTTGACCAAGCGGGCTTTAGGGTTGGCCCAGCACACTTGGCCTTTTTTGGGCCAAAATTTGGTGTGTGCCCAGATGGGCTTGCAGCACCATATGCCTGGGTTTTCCAGGTATTATTTTTCCCCCAGACCTGTGGTTATACCAGGGTTGTTTCCAGGTATTCTAATTTACCAATAGGCCCAGCTTTATTTTTAAAAATCATTTAAAATCAGAATGATAATTATCAGTGCAAAAAAAATGCAAAAAAAATGAAGTTTATTTTTGATAAATTTGTGTACCTGTTTTTTCTTTTCTTTTCTTTTCTTTTCTTTTCTTTTCTTTTTTTTTCTTTTTCTTTTCTTTTCTTTTCTTTTCTTTTCTTTCTTTTCTTTTCTTTTCTTTTCTTTTTCTTTTTTTTCTTTTCTTTTCTTTTCTTTTTTTTCTTTTCTTTTCTTTCTTTTCTTTTCTTTTCTTTTCTTTTCTCTTTTCTTTTCTTTTCTTTCTTTTCTTTCTTTCTTTTCTTTTGTTCTTCTTTTCTTTTTCTTTGGATTTCTTTTAAGTTTTGTGCAATTAATTCTGCTTTTCCTTAAAAAAAAACACCTCAATTTGGGGCCCCTGTGGTCCTTTTGTTGGCATTTTGACACATTTCCCCAGGTGGGTGGACCTATGTGATACACTGTAACACAAAGAATAGGAATCATTGCCCAAAAACTAAAAATACAAAAATCTACAGGGAGAAAAAGAAATGTGCATAAAAGTGAACCATGAAATTAAGCAATAGTCTTGGCATCAGAACCTAAATCCTAAGTGTTGTGTGGGGACTGAATCAAGACGAACTTGTTAGCAGTATACCTTTTTGTTACAAGCCAAGAAGATTCAAAAAATTCAGGAATTATTCAATATTACATATCATATGTGCCTGAGAGTTATAGAAATGGAGTGGTATCAAACATGAGGACGTAAGTGTTGTGAGGCAGGTTAGTAGGAAATATCTGGAAAATTGGATAATTGTTTCAGTAAATTTCCTAGAAGGCCCCAATATTTGATGGTATTTGTAATTGTGTATATTATGTGCAATTGACTTATTGGAAATAGCATGGATTCTGGGGGTGAGATTACGGGGTGTACACTAGTAGGTATTATGACAAACACAAATCCTTTATATCTCATTGTTTGTAAAGTAGCAATATTCCAAAGAAATTCAAGGCACATAATATATACAAATTAAAAACATACCAAATATTAGCCTTTGGGGAAATTACTGAAAGTGCAATTCACTTTGCCAAGATATTTCCTACTGACCTGTCAAACAACCTTATACTCTATGTTGTGATACCACTCCATTGCTACATATTTAGGTTACAATGATATGTAAGATTAAGAACCCCCATATTGGGCCAATAAAATATCTGGAAGAAACACAGTTGTAAATGGGGTCAGGAGGAGAGAATTTACCCCAGAACAAACTAAACACAGAAAAACCATGTACATTTATTAATCCCCACATCCTATTCAATCGATTTTTATAATGTCATTCTGTTTCATCTTTTCAACTCTTGCTAAAAAAATTATCTGTCAGCTTTTTAGTAATTTTGTTTTGTGAATTGATGCTGCAATAAATTGTTTTGATATTGATTTACTGCAAATGAGCTTTTGGGGCTGAAGGTTCATTTCCAATGGCACATGAAAAGTGATCTTTTGTGAGAACTTTTGTCTTTTGTTGCCATTGTGATTTTTATTTGGCCTTTGGTGTTTAAATGAAACTCTTTGTCTTACTATGAAAACATGAGTTTTAAACTGAAACATTTAATTTTGACTTCAATTGTA